>OY757913.1:76945461-77208383 GCA_963585895.1 Sepioteuthis lessoniana | reverse complement strand
GGATGGCCTCTCTGTTTCTCCTCTAACCTAGTCTTCTCAATAGCAGCGCCATCTACAATAAATAGAAGCACCCTGCAGAAAATCATGGAGGCAACACAGCAGATAGAGAATGGGGGGGTGTTTCCAGAATTCAGGAAAATTTAAGTGATTTCATATATAGATTCTAGATTCTCATTAATAACTGATTAGTCCTTTCAGTGAAAAATAGGTCTGATTTTAGTATATATGACTAGCAGTTTTATCAGCAAAGAATGATAGAGTAAAATATTAGGAATGCTCTGAAAATAAAGTCTCTGATTTATTTCCATAGAAACTACAACAGATACAGGAAGCATAATAACACCATTGGATAGAGCAAGTTTTTGCAACAAAATTCTATTTTTTTTACATAATCATTACCATTGGCTTTGGATTTTTACTGGCAATGAACAAGAACCAACATGCCACACTTTGATTATATTTATCTACAATATCGGAGGCAAATGTTGATGGCATGGCAGTCAAAGTTGAAACTTCTTGCCAATAAATCATCATTTTTAAAACCTTGTTTCAGATAGTAAAATGGCATCTGTCATGAATTCCTCCTTGTAGAAAGAATTGTATCTACTAATATTCATTAAAACTAGTTGAATGTTTTAGAAGACCAAACAGAGAATGAGAATTAGACAGTGGGCAAAGTGTTTCAACAGTAGCAGCAGTGAGGTGGATCACAATCCATATTCTTCACATCTATTAATCTGCTTGATCAGATCATCTGCATTTAACCAATGAAAACCATACAATGAAGACCAGATTTACCTGAAAATGACACTTATCACTGATGTGAAGAAGTATCTCACCTTAGCTCATTTGGATTTTTATAAGCTCTTGTTCATTACTGGCAAAAATGCATAAACAAAGAGGAGTGACAATATGAAAAAACAATATATTGTAGCTAAAAAACAGGCTCTATTCAGTTATTGTGCTCCCTTTTTCTGTTGTAGTATCTGTAGAAACAAACAGGAGGCATTACTTTTGGAGTGCCCCATAAAACAAAAGAGGGGGAAATTTTTTTTGATGAATTCAAGTATACATGGAAAAATTGATATTTTTAAACAGAATTAGCAGGAGACAATTTTATTTACTGGAAAATCAAGAAAACTTGAAAAATGAAGGAAAATGTCAAAAACTGTACATATCAACTAGCTACATAAGGTGCTTGTTTAGAATTTGTATCTATCCAGGAATGCAAAGAAATATACACAATAAAATATGACATCACGCAGGACTTAAATTAAATCAAAAGAAGAGATGACAAGATTATAAAACAAAATAAAAACAGTGCGACATATTTTGTTGAGTAGATCTCTTTTCAATTCTGAACAGACATCAATTCTAAATAAATACCAAAAAAAAAAAATTAAAAAAAAAATGATAAAATGTTGTAATATTGAAGATACAAAAAATATGTTTAGTTGGTATCTAGAAAATCATGAGAAAATATTGGTCTTAAAATTCCTGAAGATCTATAGCCATGAAATCTCAAAGAATAAGAAAGTAAAAAGTATTTTTCTGAATAATCTAAAAGTTTTAATGAAAAATTATGAAAATAAATCAGAAGAATAAAAATATTCCATGGACTAAAAAACAAAATTTATTTATTAAAAAAAACTTATCAGTAATATTGATTTTATTCAAAGGAAATTAAATCAATTTATGCAGCAAAAATTGAAAATATGAAGGTAAAGGGGAGATAATTTTTATATAAAAGTATTAACATTTTTTTCAAGCAACTGAATCTCTGTTTTGTATTACTAATGTCATTTTGGCTGATCAATTCTTCAGTCCTCATCAGGTGTATAATATTAAAAAATAATATATTTCTAAATGTTTTCTACATATTTTTTCATGTAGGAAGAAGTTTTTGTATTTTGTCTCTGTTTACAGAGAATGAATTAGTTGAAACATCAACAATACAAAGAGGATCTAAACAATTTCTATGTTAATATTTTTTATCAAAATTATTTATTATAGGATCATTTTAGAAACAAATATCTGAATAGATATTGAAATTGAATACAGATTCCAAGAATTCAATAAAAATAATGTATTAGGAACTGTTTACTTTTTTTTCTGCCCCACCCCTTTTTATTTCAGTAACCAAAATCCAGGGTGATGATAACAGAAACAGTTTTAAAAATTTACCGCATTAAAATTATTTAAGGCATGGCCACCCACATTGCTGAATTTCATAGAGAAATTCTTGAAGTTTATTAAACCATTTTATAGATGTTTGATGCATATACCTTTAGTAACACAGCATGCATTTAGACAATCAAATTCTTACCAAACACTCATTAACGTATTTTCATCAATACAAAGAAAAGCTGTGATACATTCTTTCAAATCATCTAACAGGAAGAGACAAATACTTTCTCTTTAGCATATTTCCACAAGAAAAAGTTACCAGCAGTTGGCCAATCCAGCAGTGTGTAAGATTTGCATCAAGATAATTGCAAACTTGCTTGTGCCAGTGGGGCAGCTCTCCATTCTGTTAAAAATGAAGTTGACAGTATCAGTGAGCAAAACAAGCTCTGTCACATCTCTAAATAACAGGATGTTCCAGTGGGTTTTTTTTCAAAAAATAATGAGTCATACATTTTTTTATAGGACATAGCACAAAAACTATTAAGCTTCTGTAAATCTCACATATTCTCCCACTATTACTAAAAGGTTTTGTAGAATCCTACATCTGAATGTTTTGTTACTCTATTTAACTTTAAGAATTGTTCCATGAAACTGTTTATCAAGCATGTCAAAATCATTTAGCCTGATAAATTTTTAAAACTATTTCTTTTCGTGATGAGAAAAATAATTGGTTTCAAGCAATATAAAGTAAAGTTGGCGGCCGTAGTCGAGGGTGACCAAAAGGCTCCCTTTTCAATAGCCACTACAAACAAGGTGTAAGGGAGTGCGCTACTCTTTCCCTGGATTTCTCCACTTTACTCTTGATGCTTACTTTATAATGCTGAGTGTTGAGCAAGGCGGCATCAAGTACCATCTTTTGAGTTTTTGGTATGACTCGATCTAGGATTGAACCCCCGTCTCCCAGACCATTGGCGAACACTCAATTCATTAGGCCAATGGCCCAGTCAAAGCAATATATGAATACCAAACCCATAAAATATTAGACATGTACACATGATTATCTTATATGAGTTTCATAAAGAAATTCCAAACTTACATGAAGAAAATAGAACACAAGTATAACAACATTTTTGTTAGAACTGATAATTTTCAGTTATTGCAAAAAAAGGTTATAATTTTTCATTTTGGCAAGAGAATTTTCAGTTAGCTTTATACACTTAAGAAGAAAGATAAAAAATCACTTTGGCTAAATTGTCAGATACAGAGTAAGAGTCCAATTTATTCATATTGTAAATTAAACCCCTCGATGAAAATTTTTTTTTAAAGTTTTGGTATTCTAAAAAACTAATATGCTGAAACTATGTTCAATGGTCTATAAGGAACCAGAGAAAATTTAATGGCTATAGTTCTATGTATGAGAGTTCTACGCAATGAGAGACAGAAAAAATATTTTGTGAATTTAGTAAGCTTCAATTTTTGACATTAAAACAGCCTTTAAAAAAACCAAAGGTTTTGTTTACTAAAAAATTTAAATGAACCAAACAAGATATACTTCACTTTTGCTATATGAAAATGGTTACTGTTTGACCTGTATGTGACCATACACAAGTAATTACAAGGACTAACAAATATTAAAAAAAAACTAGTTTTAGAAAATATTGATAAAAAAATAATTAGATAACATTAATAGCAAAATAATTAGATATTTTAATATTATAAAACAGTCCTTTCCTTTTAGTAAAAAAGCAGATGATATTTATAGATTTAAAAATTCATTCAGATATTTTAAGATTTTATAATCTTGAAATATTATGTTAAATATATTGACTTATTGATTTAATATGTAACATTTTACAATCTTACATATATTGACCAAATCAATATACAATTAACATATGCACATATAATTCTAATTTTATATTACATAACTTTTAATTAAAAAAACATTATAAGGTTTAATTGTTATTATAGTCTTATGTACAAATTTCTGTTTCTAATATCTAATTGATTTTTTAAAAATTCAGCTGACCCTCAAGAACAAGTCTGTCTACACTGGAATTTTGAACATTCTGTACTTTTTTGATAGAATTTTTTAAGTAAGAGATTTTTAAAAAGTAAAAAATTTCTTCCTATTTTATGTATCCAATAAAATACATTGTTCAACTTTTCAATTTTTTTGATGTCTCTAATAAAATAGAAATAACTAAGAAAATAGTATAACTTGTCATATCTTTTTGAATAATGATTTAAAATTTTTAAAACCTTTAAAACAAATCCTTTCATTTTTCTGTTAAAAGCATTTAATATATATAGAAATACAATTTTGGCAAAAATGTTGGCATTTGCAACATTGTTCAGTGTTGTTAACATCAAAAGTCAATTGTACTTGTATTGAAACAAATATTTTTTTCTATCTTTTTAAATTAGATAAAATGATCCTCACATTTAACTTTAAATACATTATAATTGATATAAAAATATTTTACAATTATTTGTTGGATTGATATTGAATATATTTACCTGATATTTCATCATTTTACTAATATACCATAAGCCCGATATTTTAGGCTCATAATAATAAAAGGCTTTTAATATAGCAGCCATTCCTAAATTTTGTTTTAATGGAATGGCTTTAAAAAGATTTGTTTCCTGGAGCAAAATTTGTATGTTTATTGTTCAGTGAATTTTATGACCTTAGACACAGGGTTAAGAATTAAAAGGGTTACATTTCTAGTTCACTGGTAAACCAGGCTTATAAGTCTGCAGTTGTTAGTTCACAAAGGAAAAGTCTAATCCTGAAATTAAGAATATTTTGTTTTAGCCATCAACCACTTAACAGTAAGCAATGAAAATTACAGTTCTGATGTGCCAAGGAATTTAATGAAAAATTACCAACAAGCAAAAGAATAGCATTTTGTTACATCATCTTCAATGCTACTCTTAATAGAGGGGAAAAAAAATCAAGAAAAAGAGATTTTTCTTTCAGTTTTAAATCACTGCTTTCTATCTCCTGGTAAAAATTTCTACCTACCTAGTACTTAAGAAACTTTAGAATTTTGTCTTTTTTTATAATACTACCACTGAAAATAGTGGTAAATAATGCCTATATCTGACATTCATAGACAATACAGATAATATAAATGACTTGAAAAAATGTACAATACATTGAGTTAGTTGGTATTCAAACAACACAAGTGAATAAATTTTTTAAATTATTTTTCAAGGTAAAAATAAGAAAGTAGTAATGGCCACTGCAAGAAAAAACCTAACAAATCAACTGAAAAGATCAAATCTAACAAGAGTGAGAGAGAGGGAGACATACACTGAATGTCATTTGATAACAAACACAAATACACAGAAACAAAAAAATGTAAAAATAAAAATGAATAAATCCATAAGGAAATTAAATATCTGACAATTTTGTATAAGTTGATGGATGTTTCCCATGACCTATCATGAAAGTATTATACTTTCAATGCATGTATCAGAGCAATTGGTGGTTACTTGAGGATGCACATCTCTTCTAATATGCAACAGGTTGTACTGAGTTACAGTTTATGAGCAGCAATCTATGACTTGACCTTTTGGTGAACACATAAGATGCATTGCCTTTTACAAAGCCAAAGGGCTCCAACTGCCCTGCTATTTAACCATAGCTGGCAGGGAGAATTGGATACATGCCTTTTATAAAGGCATTTTTGTGAAGTGAATACAAACTGTTCCAGGTAGAGTTTGAACTCAGTTCACTGATCCCATTCTTCATCACCTTCACTTAAATCTGAGATTGAGAAACTGTAAAAATTTAAAAAAAAAAAAAAAAAAAAAAAAAACATTTATAAAAGAAAAGAAAAACATTCCTTGGTAAATGAAAACAATATATATAAATTCAAATTAATCTAATTTCATTCTTTAATTTTCAATCTTTTCCTTATGGATTGAAAAGGTTAAAGTTGTACTTTGTATATTCAATATAATGACAACTTTCACATATCACTTTACAGATCTATTAACTTCAATTTTAGTCATGTCTGATATTTCTTTAATCAACTTAATTAATTGAAATGAATTTAAGTTGATTAACACTTATTGTCTGAGGATATATATATTTTTATTTTGAAATAGAATAACAATATATACTTAATACATACAAATATTTACATATATAAGAGTGAAGTTAATGAAATGTTGCTTTAGATCAGTCCTGAAGGAGGGCAAGGGGCATTTCTTCTTTGTGAGGGAACATATTTTTTCAATATTTGTTGATAAACACATGATACTAAAAATTTGAGAATTATAGTTAATTTGGATTTGATATGTAGGATGAAGATCTTTTGAAAGAAGAAATTACAGGTATTAAAAATCAGCTCTGAAATAAAATTTTCAAAAAAAAACTAAAAAACAATAAATTAAAAACAACTTTTAGAACATTACAGATACAAATATTCCTTATTCTTATAAAGCCCTTGAAGCAGTAGTTACATTTGCAACAACATATCTTTACAAAGTAGGGTTTTTCTGTCCTATTTTATCAAGATAAAATTCAGAAATCAGTTGGATACCTAACATGAAATCTTGATCATTTTCCAAACCAAAATGGCACAAATGACAAAATTGAAGAAAACACAACAGCTGTACATTTACTGGCTTTATTAGTAATTTCAGATGTAATTTTGAGATCTGATAAATTCTAAGATTTTCTTATTTACACTTTTTAAATGTTAGATTTGCCAATTTTGACTTTCAAAATTTGTTTTCTACTCCTCAGATCAAGGGAATCAAGAAAGTTTTTGAAATCTCAAAGAGGTTTGAGTCTTGAAAAAGGTTAAGAGTCACTTCCTTAGATTTTAAGAATTATTTTGACTAATATTGACTCAATTAATCCAATGTAAACTTGTTTGAATTTAATTACATCTGACACAACCCAAACATATAAATATGTTTGGCTTGTGTCAGCTAAAAACAATCAAGGATAAAATTGCATTCTTACAAGCATATAAGACACACATACACATGAGAATAGCAAATCATGACATCCAAGTTTTATTTAACATAAGACAGAACTACAAATATAGCTTTTAAATTTTCTTTTTATTATTTTTATTTTTTGTTAAATGATTTAACAAAAAATAAAAAAGGAATGAAAATTTTGAATTTAAACAATCAAAATAAAAACAAGTTTTCTGGGTAAAAATGTTTAAAAATAACATCAACTAGCAAAACAAAAAAATAATGATACAAATGGTGATATAGTTAAAAAAAATTTTATTAAAAGTTTCTTCAAAGAAAATAAAGTATTTTAGTTTCTAAACAAAACAAAGTTCCTAAACAAATCTTCATTCATAGAAAAATCAGTTAACAGAAAACATTAAGGAAAACTAATACAAATAATTTTTCAAACATTTCTCATTTGTAATTATGTAAAAATATTCTTTCAGTAAAAGAAAAGTGAGTCAGAGACACATGGAAGTTAACATTGAATCAAGAGTCTTATCAAAGATAACAAATAGAAAATAGCATTAAGTCAACAGAAAAGATTTGGTCTTAAATTGTATTTTACCAACATCTAATGAAAAGGAAATAGTGACAACAGTATATAGAAATATAGAAAGGAATTAGTCATTTAAAATTAGTTATAATGCTAAGAATAGTAGCAACCATAGTAAATTTTTAAAAATCCATTCCTTCAATTGAATTAGAAAAACAACTATTGAAATTGTAACAGTAAAGTATGTGCTTTTTAAAGCAATGTGTAATACCGATAAGAACTACTTTCAGCAATAAATAATACTTTTGACAATGAGCATTCATAGCAACAATATTCAATATCTGCAGATAGAAATAAAGGAAAATCTTATTAAATACAAACAGCTAAAATTCAACTGCCTGATGATTGCTAAATAGTGTGAAACTTTTAGTTGCAAAACTTATATTGTTACACCTCTAATATATAATATTTCAATAGATGTTTTTTCTAATTTAATTGAAGAAATTGATTTTAAAAAACTCAAAAAAATAAAACAGATCTGTTCTTATAGTTAAAAAGACATTTTTTAAAGAATTGATACATCAAAATAGAATGGGACCTGAAGTATCATCTAAACATCACAAAATGATGAGTTGTTTTTTTTCATCATTCAGAGATGTTTCTTATATATTTTATTTATGTTTTTGCTACAATAAACATATATCGTATTAACAGAATTAGTTTGTGTATTTTCTATTACATGTATCAGGATAAGTATCATATTGTGAGCAGTGTATGAGGTTATATTGTAATACATCATCCTAGTAGAGAAATTAGAACAAGAAATGACAACAGATGACAATAAACAACAACAAAGATGGTGATATGAAAGAGACAAACAGAGTGACATGAGGTAACAGGACCAAAGAATGAAGTGAAGTAAAGAGATGGGTGTTGACCAATTGGCTAGGTAAGATCTATATAACATATACTCCATATGGTATGCAACAGGTACTCACTAATCTAACAGTGTTTTTGGTTGTTCTGATGCTAAAACTTCCTTGACTGCCTCATTATTTATTCTAGATAAGACTTACAAATAAGAATTCCCTTAATTTGATACAACAGACTGATACCATTTTAAAACATACAAATCCACACTATGACATTCTTTTAACACTGTTTAACTGTTACACTTCATCTACTCTTTTTCTCATATACCTCCAACAATTAGACCTCAAAATGTGTCTATCACTCTAAATCACTTTAGACCATTGTTTCAAACTTCAATACCTTCTGGTGAACTGAATGCATTATATATTCTTCATAAAAATATGTGGCTTTTTGAAGGCCACAGAATAGACTGCTCTAAGGTAATATTCTATGGTAATCAACCTATTTTAAAACTATATTTTTGGCTTATAATAATACATTGTGTTGATGGCAATCATTTTTTGATTGCTCATGAAAAGTCTGTACTCATTCATTTTCTACATGATTTTCCTTAATCATCAGATCTGGTAAAAATAAAACAAACCAAAAATCCCCCTAGAGTTGTTAAGCAGCACTTTCAAACATCTAATTTAAAAAATGATTGTCCTGAAATATCACTTAAGCTTATGTACTTGCATGATTATTTCTTGTAGCTGGAAATATAATAGGATTGCTTTTTGCTTATCAAAATTACTAGAATTCTTATATTCACTTGATACATTCTTCAACCCTTGTCAGGTATATATTCCATGAATAAAAAGGTACTCGTTTGGAATTAGTGTCAATTCAGGGATGTAAAGAAATGAAAACAATTGTGTACAATATGGAAACTTATTTTTAAATATCTTATTTAATAAAACAATTAGAATACATTTTCAGTTTTTTCTTTTATTTCTTTTTGAGGTTAGGGTTGGGTCAGGGTGTGTTAAATTTAAGAATAGAGCAGTGTTCAATATGGACACAAGGCATCCATAAAAAAAAGGTTTTCTATTGTGTATTCAGTTTTTAGTTTTCAAAAAAGAGTCCAATGGAAACTTTTGCACGAACATGATAGATATAACTATAGCCCACCTTTTTCAATTATTTTCATAAATTTAATAATGCTATATTTCCAAAATAAATCAAGATTAAAGAAAGCATTATAAACAGTCTCTGAAATAACTACAAATTGTACACTTTAGTTGATGCATAATGTGTGCATAAGAATAAACACCTATACAATATGCTATTATGTATACAGTATGTACATAACCAACAATCTTTATAGAAAAAAGTAATTTTCTTATAAACCATTATTTTAATGTAACATTATACAATCAAAACAAATAATAGTGGCATTATTAACAAACTCTACAGCATTGAAACACTACAACCAAAAATAAAATTGCAACAATTCTGTAACCAAAAAAGAAATTGCATGAATACATATAAAGAGAGTACTTACTTTTGGATTGCTATATATTCACATTTTATTTTTCTTGAGAATTAACATTATATATATATATATATATAAAATAATCTAGCTTTTTGACTTTTAACCTCAAGATCATTAAAATACATACTAATTTCTTTAAAAATGTGATTACAAAAGATACTTTCATATTATCAAAGCATTTTTCATTTCATCCCTATGTCATCCTGACTCTTGACATAATTTCTAAAAATAATCTTTTTAAAAAGTAAATAATAAAGTAAATAAGTCGAAATAATATAAATCTTTAAGTTTAAGAAAAATAGAAGTTGCATATTGTGACCATACTGAATGGTCAAGAGTAAGTAGACTTGTTTTGCTTTGGATGAATAAAAAATTTACACAGTTCATTTTTAGTGTGAAAATTAAAATTTAGCTGACATCAAAGTAAAAGTACTACAAGGTCATACAAAAATAAATTATATGAATATATGTACAAAGCAGAAAAATAAAACACCCATGTATATTCTCACTTTCCATTGTGATAAAATTATTTGAAAATAGAAAAGAAAAAGTTGTCCTAAATATTGAACTAATTATCTCAATATCATATATATATATATATATATATATATATTTATTTTTCATGCAAAAACTTATTTGCTGTTCATTTACCTTTATTTATCTCTCTCTCTCTCTCTCTATATATATATATATATATATATATATAGAGAGAGAGAGAGAGAGAGAGAGAGAAAGAGAGAGTTTTGAAAATCAGATTCACCTATTTTCCAAAGGTGTTGTGTCATCAGAATGCAATCACCAAAAAATGAACCTACATTAAAATGATAGAAATGTAATGTAAGCATCTGAATGCTTAGTTTAAAATGTAATTGTATTGTTACAGAAAGACCAATTTCAGTCAGTTTATTTTTTATTGTTTCTGCCTTTTAGTATTCCACATTCTATGGTAAGGTTGGTGAGGAATGATGATATAAAATATACAACTTATAAAATGCATGAATAACACAATCGATAATATAAATAACAAAATGTAAAGTAAATAGGCAAAGCAAAGTGAAAAATTATGAGAAAATGATAGTTTATAGTGATACATATAATCTATTGAAGCAAATAACCAAAATACTATGGGGGAGTTCCCATGGTGTAATGGTTAATGTTCTGAACTGCAGCTTCAAAATAGGCAGGTTCAAACTTCAGTTGCACTTTTACATTCACTTTCAAACTAATACCCTTATTTTCCAAGCAATGAATTAAATAGTATCACTACTGTTCTTCTACCAGGATGGCTTTGGCATTAAATAACCCATGAAGATTTATATGTCATTAAATAAGGAAACCAAAGCAAAATACTGTACTTTATATTGATATCAATATATCTAAATGTGTAGAAATTAAAATAAAACAAGAATGATTGTTGGCATTCAAATAGATGTAGCATTCTATAATTCTTCAGGAGAAAATACTTCAATCTGATTAAAAGATTCATCACCATTTCTAATTGGATATCTCACTTCGAACATTCATTTCATATTCAATTTGATATTCTTTCTATTGTGTTAATTGGTTTGGTTTGTTTGGTTTTATAGCATATCAACTATCGTAAGTCATTTAATGCCAAATCCTTTTTATACATATACTAAATATGTTTTCTAAACACATTTTGTAGATAACATTTTTAAACAAGCCTGAGTTCATTTTTTTTTGCACACAGTTAAATGGTTTCACTTAATTTCAAACAATTCTGTTAAGCATAAGTACAGTTTTGTTTATACAGTTAGTCATTTGTTTAAATACAGTTTTTTTTATTTATACACAGTGATACGCTGCCATGTGCCCAGCGGGCTTGCAGGGTGCTGTTTGTTCCTGTCAAGTCCACCAGTTAATGCAGGACACAGACGTTGGCTGTGGTCTGCTGAACGCTATTTAGTGTCACAGATACCACCAACTTCCTAGTGGAACCACATTTTAAAGCCACTGAGCAAGTTATAGGTGAATTATTAAGAGTCAACACAGCTAACTGGCTAGCTTTCCCCCTCAAATACAAGGTCTTCAACAAATACAATTCTTCACAATAAAAAAAGGACTCTGAACTGCTGTGTTTGGGTCAACAAGATTAATAACAGTATACTTTTACATAATAAAAGAAAGAAACAAAGAAAAAAACAATTCAGATAAAAGTCAAGAGTGAGAAAGTTTTTCTGTATCTCGGAGGAGCCTCCACTAAAATATCCGTATCATGGACTAAGCCCACATAGAATATCTTTCTCCGGATGAGCCAGCATATAATATCTGTTAATGGCGGAAGGTGAGAATATAGTTCGACAATGGTAGACACGGTCCGCTTTCCTATGGGATTTAATGGCAGAGCATATGCTCCAAATCTCAAGTTTATCATTTGAGTATGAATGCGGCAGGATAAAGTTGAATATACTTAAATTGTATGTTCACTTACTTGGAGTTTTGTGGAATCTATTCTCTTCTCTTTTTTCTTTTGTTATTGGGTTTCCATAACATGTTGGTAGAAGGATACACATCTTATTTTGGATAAGACCAAGATTAATAATTGTCTCTTTCCTTGTGGACAAGTCTTCCTTTTGGGTATTCGTTTAACGAGGCTTACCATACCTCGGAGTGCTGGTTCATTCAAAAGATAAATTCTTTTTTTTCTCTCAGGGTTCTCTGCATGGCATTATTTTGGAATTTGGGTTTCTTCCATATCCCAAATTATGTCTTCATTTTCAACGAACAAAAGGCAACTGCTTGTGTGTCTTCACCTTTCAGGTACATGGCAACTCTTTATGCGTCTTCACTCGGTGATGAATGAATGGCAACTATCTAGTTTCCGTAGTTTTAAAATCCACCACGTGCTGGCCCTTTTTGGTGGTTTCTTTCTCAGTACCAATCATGGTCGCAGATTTGCCTCTCTGCCGTTGACTCATACATGGCTAATAGAGAGTGAGGTCCTCCCATGCCTATCTCACCTTGTAATGATAGAGAAGGTGGGAGAGAGAGACAGTCTCTCTTACTGCCACTATCCTGTAATTTTTGCTTATTACTATCATTCCCTGATGGTCAAATGTATTAGGGTGTCATATTTCCTCGTCACAGCAGTTAAATGTAAAAACAGTTCTATTTCAAATAATTCAATTTAGCATAAGTACAGTTTAAATGTCAACTGTTCTATTTCGAACATTTAGCATGTCAACAAAGTTAAATCTTTCTAAGTATGCTATGTATCAGTAACAATTCAATGAAACAATCATTTGTTTGCACACACTTAAAATGATGATACAATTCTATTTCAAATACACTTTAATTTAAGGGCAGTTTTTTGTTTATACACAGTTGAGAGTAAAAACAGTTCTATTTCAAACAATTCAATTTAGCATAAGTACTGTATAAATGTCAGTTTAGCATAAGTTTGATTTGGTTTTATGACATATCAACCATTGTAGGTCATTTAATACCAAATCCTTTTTATACATATATTAAATATATGATTTCAAAGCACATTTTGAAGATAACATATTTAAGTAAGCCTGAGCTCATTTTTTTTGTACACAGTTTAATAGTTTCACTTAATTTCAAACAATTCAGTTTAGCATAAGTACAATCTTTTGTTTACATACAGTTAGTCATTTTTTTAAGTACAGTTTTTTTTGTTTACACACAATTAAATGAAAAAACAGCTCTATTTCAAACAATTCAATTTAGCATGTTAACAAAGTTAAAGGGTTTCAAGTATTGCTATGTATCACTAACAATTCAATTAAACATCAGTCATTTGTTTACACACAGTTAAATGACCCAAGAGTTCTATTTCAAACAATTCAGTTTAGTAGAAGTACACAGTTTTTAATTTACACACAGTTAAGTGTAAAAACAGTTAATTTTAAACAATTCAGTTTAGCGTGATTACAGTTCAGTTCTATTCGAGCCATAGATAGGTCCCTATCAAGTGCTACCATCCAAGCAAGAATGGACCTTGAAGCAATGGCAATGAAGGGGTATTTTGCATTTCCCAAAGTTCCAGCATTATTGAAGACTCACTATCAGATAGTTTAGAGTCATATCTAGGACACACATTGGGGGAGACTTATCTCGCTGCAGAGATGCAATCAGTGTATTCTGCAGCCCCGGCTGACTGGGCCATCCATTGTGTTAAGCTAAGCTATAGCTATGTGTGCATTGAAAAAGGTTGCTCATTTATAACAAATGTTCATAACTTTAAATTATTTTTTTTATAAATATGCCAAAATAGTTTTTTGTTGATTCTCAGTGCAACCTGAACAAGAAAAAATTTGGGAATTAATGCGTTAAGCAATGCATTTGTTGTCTTTAAAATGACTAAATGCTCCTTAATTACAAGTAGCCTTATGATTTATCATTTTTGTCATGGAAGAATTTCCCAATGAGAGCTCTAAATTTTATCACATGGTGCACCTTTTATTCAAGTTGAAAATAAAAAGTGTTGTGGAGTGTGGAACCACCGACACAAGAATGGACTGATCCAAGCCCATAAAGAAACCAAGCCAAAACTAACAAGGGATATACTGTATACTGAATTTCCAAGAATAAATACTTATCTCATATGTATCTTTAATTATATTATTAAGATATAATGGCAACTAGGATTCAAGAACTCACAAAAAACAACTGGTAATGAAGCTCTACAAGAGTTCACCAGGAAGTCACAAAAATTAATAATATTTCATAAGTTTTCCCTTAAAATTGTGATAAGTTTTTGTTAAAGAAAAAAAATGGAGGATTTCAAATAACCAATCTTTAAATTTCTGAAGGAGCAACAGAAACAGGTTTTGAACAACAAAAATGCAACAATAGATGATTGGCAAAAATTTTATTAAAAAAACAAACAAGGAAATATAAATTCTTTTACTCAGGATCTAGTTATGAATTCAGTTGGACAATTTAAATACAATCCTGAAGAACTTTCGAGGCATATTTTCATCATTACAAAGAAGTGTATTGTGAAAAGTGGTTGGATGAAAAAAATGATACATCTGTTACAGGGTAAATTTGGGCCAAGTGAACATGAAAAGTACACAAATTACATACTTCTAAAAATCCTAGTGAAATATCTTTTGAAAAAAATTTTTTTGGAAAAAAGTTCTTTATTTAATATGAGATGGCAATGATTGAATCTTACAAAGAAAAGTGAAGAAGATCATTCAGCTTTTGCAGGCATTGCAAAAAATTTAAACTAAAAAAACTCCAGACATGTGCTTAAGATAGCAAGGTTAGGACACATATTTTGTCTAAACTTGAACAAAGTCTCAGAAGAATGGGACAGCAATCCTTGACGAGATACAAGTAGGACTGAAGCGAGAGATGTATCAAATATACACACATTAAAGCAAAGATGATGGAAAGAAAAAATTGTTAAAAAAATATCTCCTTGCTATAGGTGTCAAAAAATACACTCTTACAAGAATTGTCCATTTAACAAGAAATGCTTTAATTGTAAGAAAAGCAAAGAATAAAAAAAAAAAAAAGAGAAATATAGTTAAGCTTGACAAGGGAAAAACCAAGAAAATAGATGAAGAAGAAAAATTGTAAAGATTCAGATTAATGAGAAGAATATAAAATTCCAATTAGATACAGTTTCAGATTTATTATCAATAGATGTACAAACTTGGAAAAAAATAGGAAGTCTAACCTTGTTATGAAAAAGAACATAAAATCTATTTGGGATGGACTGGATAGAAGCATTTGACATACTAAACAAACCCATAAATTCATTTTGGTTACAATACCAGAATAAATTCAAATTACAGTGAAAAATTAAAAGAAGAGTTAAAAACTAAATTTCCAAAAATATTTTCTGAGGGTAAAAAGTAAAAGCATCATTCAGATTGAAAGAAAATGTAACTCCTATATTTAAACCAAAAAGAAGAGTTCCATATGCAGCTAAAAATATAATAAGCAAAGAACTTGACCATTTAGAACAGTGGTTCCCAACTGGGTGGTGCAAGATCATTTTTTTTAGGGAGTGCAAAACCATGTATTTGGTAATTTAGAAAAAATAATAGATAAATTAAAATTCTTAAATAATAAATAATAATAATGATAAATAAATTTGAATGTTTATCCTATTAAAGAATAAACATTCAAATTTATTTATCATTTTGCTGTTACTTTTAATAGTAGGAGAAGAGAAAATGACACTAGTTAAATCAGCCAGTGTAAAAGTAATGAGATAATACAGATAGCATTCAAATTAGCATTGCCCAGTCAGCTGGGGCTGTAGAATACACCCACTGCACCTCTGCAGAGGGGTAAGACCCCCCCCAAAGAGTGCCTTGGATATGACACTAAACAATCTGATGGTGAGGTTGCAGCAATACTGGAGCTTTGGGGAATGCAGAGTACCGCTTTATTGCCATTGCTCCCAGGTCCACTCTGGCCCAGAGTGGTAGCACCTGATAAGGGTTCTATCTATGGGTTAAATAGAACTAAACGGTGGTTGGTGTTTACTGTTCTTATACATTTAAACTGTGTATTTATGCTGAACTGAATTGTTTCAAATAGAACAGTTTTGACATTAAAACTGCGTATTATTGCTAAACTGAATTGTTCGAAGTAGAACTGTTTTGACATCTAGACTGTATACTTATGGTAAACTGAATTATCTTAAATAAAACTGTTTTGAGATTAACTGTGTATTGCCCAGTCAGCTGGGGCTGTAGAATACACTGACTGCACCTCTGCAGAGGGGTAAGACCCCTCCCCCAATGAGTGTCCTAGTTATGACACTAAACAATCTGATGGTGAGGTTCCAGTAATGCTGGGGACTTGAAGAATATGGAGCACCCCTTCATTGGCATTGTTCCCAGGTCCACTCTGGCCCGGCATGGTAGCACCTGATAGGGCCCTATTTATGGGTTAAATAGAACTAGCGGCATATTTATGCTAAACTAAATTGTTTGATTAAACTGAATAGCTTGAAATAGAAACATTTTTGATAATTAAACTGTACTTACATTTAAACTGCATGCTCATGCTAAACTGAATTATTTGAAATAGAACTGTTTTTTGAGATTGAAACTGTATTTACATTAAACTGAATTGTTTAACATAAAACAGTTCTGACATTTAACTGTGTGTAAACAAAATCTGTACTTATACTTAGCTGAATTAGAACTGCTTGACTAAACTGAATAGCTCAAAATAGAAATGTTCTTCACAATTAAACTGTACTTACATTTATGCTAAACTGAATTATTTGAAATTGAACTGTTTTTGACATTGAAACTGTACTTACACTAAACTAAATTGTTATATATAACTGCTTGAATAGTTTGAAATGGAAATGTTTTTGACAATTAAACTGTGTACTCATGCTAAACTGAATTGTTTGAAATAGAACTGATTATTTACATAAAAATGGATTTGGCATTAAATAACCTACAAAGGTTGATATGCCATGAAACCCAACAAACCAAACCAATCAAATTAGCAACCAAAAACAGGCGGCACTGCTACCTGCCAGCAACTATTTACAGTTGGTTACCAAGGGGATCTCTTATTTTCTTACTTCATTAAGTTCAGAATTTTCTCTCGAATACAAATTTGAAGGGTGTTGGATTCTATTATATTGGTTATTACATTGATGATTTTCTAACATTGGTTACTACATTGGTGATTATATATAAGTCAATTATTATATTGGTGGATACTACAGTATTATTGTGGACTCCTGCGCGCAACTTTTCTTTGGTAATTAAAATGTAAATATTGTAAATATACCATATTTACAATATTTGAAGCAAAATTGGAAAAAAATAAATTTTAAAAATTACATGAAATGTATTCAAATATAAACCATTATGAAAGATGTTTTAGGATGTTTTCAAAGCATTCTTTTCCATCTTTTCTGTATTTTTCCTTTCATAAAAACTCATTTAAATGGGAAGCTATCATTGTGGCATGAACACCCATATCTTTAACCTTTTTGTATTTTTACAAAAACATTCAATGTTATTTGCATAGACGTGTGTGATAGAGTCAACAAAGTTTTTATTATTGTCTATAGTTAAATGGGTATAGAGTGGATCAAAGTTTTTTCTTTCAATATTTTCATGATTTCCAACAGTCTGAATATATTTTTGTTCCTAGTTTTATACATTTCTTGATCAGAGGAAACGCTTATTCCTCTGATCTATTATCCACAAATACTAAGAAACCTTTTATCATCTGTCCCAACTACCGAAAAAACTACCATTCTCTCAGGACTCTACTTCTGTTATATTTGCGTTTGACCATAAAAGATTCATCAATCTCAACAGTATGGCCAATACCACTAATTTGGTATGAGTCTAATAACAAGTGGTGGGAAGTAATGTCTCTGAAATATTGATACCATTGTATCACAGTTTCTTCCTTAATTCTGGGCATGTATACAAAGATATATATTGGATTTTGTTAGATAAGAGGTAAATCATCAAAATAAAATATTGTATTCTAATACTGCTGTTTTCCAAAAATTAATTTTTCTTAATAGACAATTTTTTGTTTTTATGTACAAAAAAGTATTTTGCTATGTTTGTATTTTATAAAGCTCATCTTGTTCTTACAGTGACAGCATTCTGGTATTTTTTAACTCAACATTTTTTTTTTCATTTTAAAAATTCATATGTTGCATCAAAACTTTTTATATGCTCAATAATTTCATAAATCATTTTCTATCACAAACATATATTTAATTAAGAAAGAAAAGTTGCACACATGGATCCACAATAGTACAGTAGTAGCTAGTGGTGATTATATTCAAGTTGGTTATTGGTGATTATATTGAAGTTAGTTTTTATATTGGTGAGTCATTTATCTCTTCTATCTCTTACAGACTATTAACCCTTCATGATGTCAAAAAAGAAAAGAAAATCGAATGATGACTATGTGTGTTTTAGCTTCACTTGCATGGGAAATGATAAATTGCAAAAACTCCAGCGTATACTTTGTAGTTCTGTATTTTCCAACATGAATATGAAGTCATCAAAGCTACAAGAGCACTTCATCAACAAGCACAGTGGAAGTGGTGTTAAAGGCCAGGATTTTGAATCATTAAAAACTAAAAGAGCCCGTTTTCAATCTTGAGGAACCCTTCAAAGATAAGGTTTTGTTTCTGTTGATAAACCACTGATACTGACTTTGTACCAAGTTGCATATAAAGTAGTCAGGTCAAAGAAGCCCTATACAATTGCAGAAGAGCTTATCAAACCATGTGCATTAGAAATGGTAACAATTGTTCCGGGCCAAGAAACAAGAAAAAAACTTGAATTAGTGTCACTATCAAACAATGTCATTCACAATCGAATTGGTGATTTGAGTGGTGATATTTTGGATCAAGTAATCTCAGATGTCAGGTCTAGTTCTTTGAAAATCTCTCTCCAGTTGGATGAATCAAATGATGTATCAAACTAGTCAACCCATGCATTTATATGGATGATATATAAATCAAGAGTAAAAACAAAAAAGAACAGGCACAAAACCTTAAGAAAGGATTTGAAAAAATAAAACATTATGGATTGAAATAAAGTACAGACAAATGTGAACATTTTCTAACAAAAATAAAGTATCTGGGACAAATAATAGATTCTAAAGGAAGAAAGCCAGATCCATCTAGAAAAAATTCTATATAAAACATGCCGATTCCAACTAATGTCTCAGAATTACAAGCATTTTTGTGGTTAGCAAATTACTATGAAAATTTTATTCCAAACATGGGTTAAGGTCTCCCTTAAATAAATTTCTAAGAAAAGGCAAAAAGTGGAATTGGAGTAAAGAATGTCAAAAAGCATTTGAAAAGAAAAAATATCTTAAGTTTAACGCACTATAATCCTGAAGAGACATTTTTGTAGGAAGTGATGAGAGTAATTTCAACTTAGGAACTGTTATTTTGCATAAAGAAAATTGTTAATTCATATACTTATTCCCCCTTTCAAACTTTATGGACTGTTCCTCACAGCAACCGCAGCAGGAGAATGGACACTATTCAAACAGATATTATTTGTCTCCGAGTCATTCACATAGCACTTGCCTGGAGACACTCTACCAGACCTTTTTCTTTCTATTTTGCATAAACAAGATTATTATAGTCCAGCCACATTTCTGCTCCACATCTTATCTTTACCTCCCCTCCAGCAAATGACAGAAACAACCTACTCCAACATTCGACCATTTCTCCTCCTAGTTGCCTCAAGCAGCTATGGAGGAAGACACCAACACATCACAGGCAGACCTCTTTGAGAATGACCTGGAGGTCCTCCCAAAGAAGCCGGAAGAGACAGTAGCAGGACTCTCCACATCAACATTTGAATAGCCATCGCTACAATGGAACGGGCCAAGGGAGCAGTAGCAGGGGTGGCAGCAGCAGTGGAGGTAGTGGCAGAGGTTACAACAGTAACAAGGGAGCAGCAGAAGCGGCACCAGTCGAGCAAACACCAGCTGAAATGGCAGCTCAACCGTCGTAGTTGCACTCCAAAGGGTCAAAAAAAAGATCAAAAAAGAGAAGTGCTGAACGGCTTGAGGAGATGGAAGCCTCCACAGGGCTGGGGGAGGTGGAGAAACGGTGGAGGGACCATGGCGGAAAGGGGAAAGCAGTGTGCGCAACCCAACGTTGCCATGGAATCGCAGCAGTCAGCAGCAGAAGTCACACAACAGCAGCCTCTTACACGGTCTCCACGATTGGCACCCCTATCATTGCTTTCATTGGAAGGGTCTCCCCAGGAAGAGCTCGAACAAACTCTTCTTTAATTTCAAACAAATGGAGGACAAAGACATTCCAAATCCATATTTGATCAGGGGTGCACCCATGGTAACCACCTTTGTTCGCTCGGCTGGGAGCCGTACGGGGTGGGATGTAGGTAGGTGGAGTCTCATTAAGAAGGCCAGCTGAGCGGATGTAGGGTTGGCAGAAATGGAGAGCCCCTCTCTTAAAAAAGCATTATCATGCTGTATGGGGTGGGATCCTATTTATGTGCGCCCCTCCTTTTATAGGTCATTAAAGCTGGGGTATCTCTTGAACCTCGAAGGCTTGTCCAAAGACAGACGAGTTGCAACTGAGCTCAGCATTGGATCCCTGAGGCATGCAGTTGGCGTCCTCACCCCCGAGGATTTCCATGCTGTGGTCGACAGTGAGTGGGGTAAGTAGGTTTGATGGCTCTGAGTCTTGCCACTTTTAATGGGGGATTGAAATGCGATCCTTGATTCCAAGAGAGACAGGGCCGGAAGGGGAGCTAGAAGATCAGGAAGGTGTGAAAGCAGCCTGATCAATTTTATAGCTTGCCATGACTTGGTCAACAGGTTTTGTCTGAATCATCCAGGGATGTGGACATGACAAGATAGATCGCCCTCTGTCCATGTTAGATGCTATCTGGACAGAGTGTTTAGTTAGAAGAGCTGACATTGTTTTTGTTAAGTGTCCCACATCCCACTATGTAGCGTGAACTGACTAGAGGCTTGTTAGGGTCAGTTTGCAATTAGCTAATAGGTCTAGTCTAGCAGGCTACAGAAAGCTTGATACCTCCTTACTGAAGATACAGGACTTCCCGAATTCAGTGGGCATTAGTGGGAGTAGTTACCGGGAATCTCTCAAACATAGAATTAGAGGTTTTGCCATCAAATACAGTTGCCAGGACCAAGATAAGCTTTCTCGGGCTGTGGAAGTGGGGATTCCCAAGCAGAAGATTTAGCTAGATAGGACCTTGAGTATGAGGCTAGTGAGCGCTACAAGGTATAATATGTAATTAGATCTAGGTTAAAAAGAGTTCCCAAGAAGCTGTGAAATGCAACGCGTTAGCATGTGAGGAAGAAGTACAAAGGTTTCATTCTCAGTATATCAAATTGGTCAAGTAATCCAGACAGGCGCTTACTCAGGTTGAATCATGAGATGAGCAAGGCCTTTTGGCTGTAATTCCGTGATTGCTTTGCTTGCTGTCCTGACCTCCTGGTTCAGGAGTTTCAAAGCTATTTAGCCGACTTCCCCCGCTTTTGGGTGGCTGAAGTGGCTAGCTGCAAGGGAGTGGTTACTGAATGTGAAGTCTGTGATACGGTGAAGCAGGTTGGACTCAACAAATCGCCTGGAATAGACGGTTAACCCTATGAAGTGTACTTGAGGCTGCCGCACATGTTTGTGCCTATTCTGACAGATATGTTCAACCACTGATTTGCTTATGGAGCCATCCCTGGGAGCATTACTAAGAGCGTGATCCATGGCGTTCTATACTACAGGTCAACTTATGGCGCAATTGAGAGTCAGAACTGGAGGCCTATTGAAAAATGTATCATTTTCAGAAATTTTAGAAGAAAATTAAGTCAACCACTTTTGAAAATACTTAGAATAACATTTTGATTTACAACTGAGGATAATAGGATGTGTTGAAAGTTAAATAAATGGAAATATGTATTTTTGCTTTGGACACTGATAATTATCAAACAACTCAAAGGGGTAATTATGATTTCTGGTAAAAGATATAATACCCATAATACTGAATTAGAAATATTTATATTATTTACAGATGTCACTGAACCCTTAATTCAATCTATTCCCTGTGAATGAATAAAGAGTTTGGTTTAAATTCACATTACAGTTACTGGGTTTGACAAACAGAACATGAGAAGGCTGGAAGACATTAGTAGAAGTGTGTATATAACAATCAATCATCTCAGAAATATAGACAAATAAAAATAAATCATTCTAGGAAAATTTCAAAACTTTTAGAGCTGGTTCTTTTTCTGATCTGGGTATGCCATGTTTGCAAAAACTTTTCAAGACTATATTTGCAAAAATAGAAGCATGCTTTTTCTCCATGTTGAAAAAATGAAACTCAGAAATAAGCAGAAAAATGTTACCTAATGATTTATAATACACCTTTTCCTTCATTGTATGGAAAAGGATGAAACAAAAAAAATAACCATTGGCAAATGTGGTCGAAAGGAACTTATGAGGTGCATACAATAAGTTTCCAGACTTTTTTTCGTATGGACATTTAAAATTGTCGTAGACTCTTGAAAATTCACTATGTTATTGCTATATATCTTATGAGATGACTGACCTATTTTTATGATTTCAGCTTCAAATGAACAGCTATAGCAGCAACTGAAATATACACCCTACTAAAGCCTGATTGTCACAGCTGGTGAATTTCAAAAATGCAATCTGACACTTTAGAAGAACAATATGCAATAAAATTCTGTTTTAAACTTGGAAAAAAATGCCACAGAAACGTATGGAATGCTTCAGACTGCTTTTGGGCCATCTTGCATGAATCAAGCATCAGTTTTTGATTGACATAAGAGATTCAAGGGAGGCAGGGAGTCTGTGAGGGAAGATGAGAGGTGTGGGAGGAGTAAGGAAGTCAATACACCAGAGTTGATTGGCCAAAGGCTTAGGGTTAGAGTTACTATGTTGAGGTTTTAAGGGAGTTCAGGAAGAGATTCCGTCGGAAGAGGCCAGCACTCTTAAAATCGGGTCAGTGGCATTTCCACCAGGACAATGCACCAGTTCACAACTCCATCCTTGTCACAGACTATTTGACCAAGATGGGCATCAAGACAGTTCCTCACCGTCCCTATAGTCCAGACCTTGCTCCCTGTGACTTTTGAGGCTGTCATTATGAGACAATTGAGGAGATGAAAGAGGCTGTGATAAAAGTCATTGACACGCTCACACAAGAGGATTTCCATGGGGCCTTCCAGAAGTTGTTTGAACAGTACAACAAGTGCATTGCAGCCGGAGGAGATTACTTTGAAAGGAACTAAATTTTCATATGTGTACTATCAATAAAAGTTCCCATATGAAAAAAAGTCTGGAAACTTATTGTATGCCCCTCGTACATTGGTATAGTTTCCATACTTTTCATAATGAAAATTGCACATTCACTGGGTTGATTATCATTTCTTGCAATATATCCATATATTTTATTTCATTAGAAAGAGATGGTTCTAAATTTTCCAGATTGTCAAGTATTTCTGAACCTTCTTCACAAAGTTTATAATCACAAGATGTACATTGGTGACCTGGATTAACATTAAATTCATCAATATTTACATTTTGATTTAAAAGTAAAGATGTCTGCTTAATATGCAGCTTTTCAATACACCGTTTATAGCATTAATAAGCATTAATAAAATAGGTTCCACCCAATCCTTGGTAAAGTAAACCAAATTCTTTTTCTAATGGATCAGTTAAAAATTGCCCAAGTTGTAAATATTTATGATTTGTAGCTAAAAAGTGTCAACATAGACCAACAATTCCATTGCAAGTTTGATGTAGGGCAGTAGCAGTGTTTGGGATAATTGTTTTTTACAATTACCTTAACTGCCAGCTATATCAAGAGCCATTTTACCAAATTCCTTGATAAAATCAAATCAGGTGTCATTTGGAGATCTGATTTCAGCTTGTTGAAGATCATTATTTAATTTATCAATTCAAAGAGATTTAACATTTAAAATTTTCCACCATGTCAAAACCTTGTTTATGAAGAAGGCAGTATTCTGCTTATCTACACTTATTCCAGACTGAGTGAGAAGTACATCATATGTTTTTTCAGAAAACACTCTGAGGCAAGTAATCTTTCTATTGGCTTTAGAGCAATGGAAATTTTGTTTAAATCTGAAAATTTGACTAGTTTTTCAGATTCCAAAAGATATAACTGTTTAAGATGTGCCCATTTTGCAACTAGTCTTACTCTATCACATCATCAAAGATTAGCTCTCCTGTTTTTTCTGTTAGCCACAAATTGCAAATATTTTTCAACAGAACATAATCAAAACGCAAATGTTTATTAAAGTTTTTCAGGAAGTGTAGAATACAATTAAAAATGGTTGATTTACTTGGTTGCCATCACATATAATAGCCTTTACATCAGCTGGTACAGATGTGATGACCTGGACTGTTCACTCAGTTTGTTCAAATAAAAAGGCTGATGTTAATTTTGAAATTGGAATCAATTTTGTATGAAATTTTGGACCCCCATTGAGACATATCAACATTATACCAAGTACTGTTTGAGTAAGCAGAGATGTATTGTCAACTGATTTACTAAATAGTTGTTTGTCATGATAAAGTAACCTTTTTTTGATATATACTTAATTATGGAAAATGATACGCCCTTTTTGACTGGTATATATAACAAAAACATTTTTCGTTAAGTTTTGAAACTTTTGATGTCATCCTCCCTAATGTTGCTAATGAGGGTAATTGAAAATCGTCTCTTAATCTATTATACAATTTCCATGATGTTGCATAGTACCCAAAAGCATGTATAACTACATCTGAGCTATATTTTATTCCAACCATTTTGGGAGCCATTGCAAAAATTGTTGACTCAGGATATTTTTCTTGTGATCAAAAGCTATAGAATTTAAATATCAGATGATTTCTTCCAGTTTTGACCAAGTATCAACTGTATTTATACGGTTTTTGGACGGGTTGTTAATATAACACTTAATTCCATAATGAAATATTTCAAAGCGCATATTGTTATAAATTCTCAACCATCAACAAAGTTTGATGATTGAACAGTTAAAATATTTTCATCCAAAAATGCTACAACTGGACAGACAAAGTCTTTTTTGTTGTTAAGCAGACTTTCTTTCAAATTTGTATAATTAATTTTATCTAATTTTTAAAAAGCATTAATTTCATCAGGAATTTGATTTTTAACAGTACTGGAGGTTTTTTTAATATTCCTTTGAACTGCTAAGGGTGTTGGTATTTGACTACTTGGCACACTGGGCCATACAGATGGTGGATTTTTTAGACATATTTTTCCATGAACTTCTATGGTATCAAAATTTGAAGGCCAATGTTGTTGATAAATAACAGTATTGTTGGTAACATTTAGATTGGCATTTAGAATTGATTTTATCCATTGCTCTCCCTCGTCTTTGTTTTTTGGAAAACGATTAACTGCTATTTATCTCACCACACAGTTTTGTCTTGCTGGCTTCTGTAATTTGTTTTGCAAGCAAACACACAGCACTTTCAGGGCATGGCTAGGAATTAAGTAATATCTGAAATAGTAGATTAAACTCTTTAACAAATATTCCTCTTACTACTTCAATTTAGGGGTAAATTTTCAAGCTGAATTAATTATACTCTTAATTACAGCTTTTATCCACCCACCCTGCCCAAATACACACAACAATAAATTAAAACAAAAAATTTTAGAGAGTTGCCTTCAGCTTGAGAATCCACTTTTTAATTAAAAAAAAAAATTGTGGGTTGGGAATGATTTTGTTAGGGGAATACTGTCAGGTCTGCAGTTTTGCACGATATTATTAATAAATAATAAAACTGTTTTTAATCAAACAAAAAATAAAAATGATTGCATAGTGCCATTAAACTAGAAATTAAAAAGTTTTATTATTTTAAAACTTTATATGAAATCTAAAAATATTCATGTCGCCTTTCCTTTAGTTTGGTTGGTTGGTTTGTTGGGTTTTATGGCTTTGTAGGTTATTTAACGGCAAATCCATTTTTATGTAAATAATCAGTTCTATTTCAAACAATTCAGTTTAGCATGAGTACACAATTTGTCAAAAACATTTCTATTTCGAACAATTCAGTTTATTTAAGCAGTTATATAACAATTCAGTTTAGTGTAAGTACAGTTTCAATGTCAAAAACAGTTCAATTTCAAATAATTCAGTTTAGCATAAGCATGCAGTTTAAATGTAAGTACAGTTTAATTGTGAAAAACATTTCTATTTCGAACTACTCAGTTTAATCAAGCAGTTCTAATTCAGCTAATTCAGTTTAGTATAAGTACAGATCCCATGTCAAAACAGGTCTATGTTAAACAATTCAGTTTAGTGTAAATACAGTTTCAATCTCAAAAAACAGTTCTATTTCAAATAATTCAGTTTGGCATAAATATGCAGGCAGCATAAATCATTCCATCTACTTTTTCTCATTTGTTTGCACACAGTTAAATTATTGCAAGAGTTTCTATGTAACAATAAGAATTTAACATCAGTCATTTGTTAGGACACATTTAAATAGATACGTATGATATGTAAGAGATTAACAATTCAAAAAAGGGAGAGAGCTTATAAGTTTGTCAACAGTTAAGTGGTTTCAAGTATTGTAGTTTTTGATTATTTCTTCAAGATTAAGGCTGGCAACTACGCAGTCTGTGTCGCTATCCATACTCTCTATACTATACATCCTTTGTAGAGGTTGTTGAGAATTGGATTGTTTGGTTCTTATAGGCGACTTTGTTGAGGGTATTTTGAATGTACTTCCTGGTCTTTCCTTATTCACTTTGGTGTTCATTTGTATTTTTGTAGTTTGGCTAATGGGGAGTTGTGATTTTTGTTTCAGTTGTTCAGGTCTTATGGGAGATATGTTTTTTAGTCTATCTTTAATGCTTTTTGGTGGACGGATTGGTGCTTTATGTAACGGCTGTTTTGATGGAGATTTTGCACTTTTAGGAGTAGTTCATGTTGGAGTGATAGATCCCACGTGTGTTTTTGTTTGGACTACAACATTGGATCTCTCCCCATACGCAACTTGTTGCTGAGCTGGTGCTTGGTAAAATTCAACCGAATGTAGTTTTTTCAGATGGCCAATCATTGGCTTCCAGCTTGATCAATTTCTCCACAAGTGTTCTATATTTGGTATCGTCATTGGTTCTATCCACCCTCCGTGCAATGGAGGCGTAGCTGCTTTCCCCCATATAGCTCCCTACAATTCTCCTAGCTTCCCGGAAGGAAACATTCCTCTTGTGTTTCACCTCAATTATTTCTTTTTCTTTTTGGTAAACAGTACAAGTTCTTGAGTAAGCTGGATGATCTTGTTGGCAGTTTGCACATCAAATTTCTTTCAAGCAATCTTGCTCAGCATGGTTTGGGTCCTTTTCACTGCATTTGGCACATGCCTGTCATCCTCTACAGGCTTCCCTGTGGTGTCCAAATTTTTGATATTTGAAGCACCTCAGGGGAGCTGGGACGTACTGCTCAACTCTCTCAAGACAATAGCCTATCTTCACCTCTTTTAGAGTTTGGGGCTTATTATATGTTAGGATGTTGGTTTGGATTTGTTGTTCACCTTTTCTGATGGAGATTCTCTTTATATTTGTCACTCCCTGTTTTCCCAGGGCAGATGCTCTAGTCCCTTTTGAAGTAATCTCCTCCGGCTGCAATGCACTTGTACCGTTCCAACAACTTCTGGAAGGCCCCATGGAAGTCCTCTTGTGTGAGCGTGTCAATGACTTTTATCACAGCCTCTTTCATCTCCTCAATTGTCTCATAATGACAGCCTCTGAGCTTAGGGAATAACCAAAAGTCACAGGGAGCAAGGTCTGGACTATAGGAACGGTGAGGAACTATCTTGATGCCCATCTTGGTCAAATAGTCTGTGACAAGGATGGAGTTGTGAACTGGTGCATTGTCCTGGTGGAAATGCCACTGACCCGATTTGAAGAGTGCTGGCCTCTTCCGACGGAATCTCTACCTGAACTCCCTTAAAACTTCAACATAGTAACTCTAACCCTAACCCTTTGGCCAATCAACTCTGGTGTATTGACTTCCTTACTCCTCCCACACCTCTCATCTTCCCTCACAGACTTCCCACCTTCCTTGAATCTCTTATGCCAATCAAAAACTGATGCTTGATTCATGCAAGATGGCCCAAAAGCAGTCTGAAGCATTCCATACGTTTTTGTGGCATATTTTCCAAGTTTAAAACAGAATTTTATTGCATATTGTTCTTCTGAAGTGTCCTCATATCCAGATTGCATTTTTGAAATTCATCAGCTGTGACAATCAGGCTTTAGTAGGGTGTATCCCAATTGCTGCTATAGCTGTTCATTTGAAGCTGAAATCATAAAAATTAGTCAGTCATCTCATAAGATATATAGCAATAACATAGTGAATTTTCAAGAGTCTACTACAATTTTAAATGCCTGTACAAAAAATGTCTGGAAACTTATTGAATGTACCACATATCTTGTCTTCTGTAGCCAATGCCAACTCTCTACTCCTGATAAATCCCTTGGAAGTGTTGAGTTTCTCATGCGGATATGCCCTGCATTTGGTTGTAAGAAACGTTTTTATTTTTAATTTGTTTTCTGCCTGTCTCTGGCTGTCTACCTCGACAAGCAAGTTACCATTCCTTGTTTTCTTAAGAGTTTTCAAACTAGCTCTTGTAGATATTACTTTTTCTATGAGGAAAGATGAGAATTTGGCTAGACATACCTCCTCCATTAAAATTTCATTCAACTTTATTATTCAAAGTAAAACTTTTAATAGAAAAATATTGACTTGCTAATTTTTATCATGATTAAAAACTTGAGAAAATTAAACTTTAATTTCATTGATGTTATGTTTTCACCCACACTAACAATGTTTTTTTTTCTTTAACGATATAAAGAATAAATATCAAATTAAGTAATGACATTAAATTTATGAAAAAAAAAAAAAATTTGGATTCCTTTGCTTTACATCTTTGAAGAAACTAAATTAAATTCTGTTCAAATTTGTTTAATGTTTTATTGTTTTGCTTATTAAAATTACACAAATTGCTCAAAAAGAATTGCATTTTATCAATAAATGATTCCTTAAATTTTAATTAAGAAATGTTGAACAAACTTTAAGAAGGAAGATGCTAAAAATGAATTAAACTTTAATTTAAAAATGTTAATGCTTTAAATTTAAGTAAATCTTTTTGTGTGAGTGAATTTAAGCCCCAAAGTTTTTTTTTACAACTTAAATAAAAATAATGTATCAACTCAAACTAAAATAATCAAATATACTTACTTCAACTAAATAAGTTAAATGATATTCCAACCAAAGGTAAAATTAAAAGATTCCTTTGAATTTCTTGAGCCAAGAACACAAGGGTATACTCAGTATACAGCCGTTAGCTCAAACTGAAACTAAAACAACCTCATTCTCTCTCTGCAATTAAACTGGCCTCCATTCTAATGACACATGTGTGCTAAGAAGTGGCCTGCAGGATATGGCGTGATCACATTGCTGAAGAAAAGTGACAGGTATGTTTGGGAGGACTATTACAGGTCCATAACTCTGCTTAACACAGACTTTGGCCCAGGTTTTAACAAACCGTTTGCAGCTTGTTATTAGCGATTTGATTGGACCTGAGCAGAACTACGCTGAGAAGAGAAGATCAATCTAAGACAACCTGCACTTGGTGCATGAGGTCCTAGAGAGGTTAAAAAATGGCACTAAAGCCATGCTGATCAATTTGGATCAGTCTTTCGATAGAGTTGACCATTGGTTCTTGGTGACTGTTTTGGAAACTGCCAGATTCAAACCGGAGTTCCGCAAATGGATTAGCATAATGTATCATAACCTGCAGGCAGTGGTGCAGTTCAATAGGAAATGCTCAGAGGCTTTTGCAATTGAGGGTTCAGTCTGGCAGGGTTCTCTGTCATTGCTTTGGAGCCCCTGCTCGGTAGGCTTAGGGATGAGAAGTCAAGTCCAGCCCTGTGCGGTATCTTTTTTGCTGGCCCTCTTTCGGCAAAGGTATCCGTGTACACTGATGATATCTATCTTTGTATCCTGCCGTCTGGATATAAAGGCTGTGAAGGTGGAGCTGATGAGGTACGAGCAGATAGCAGAGGCCAAAATCAACTTTGATAAGAGCAAAGGTTTGCAGGTAGGTGTCAGGAAGGGTGATGATCCCTTGCCAGGGCCTTTCTGTTGGAGTGGTGGATCCATCCCCATACTCGGAGTGTGGTTCAGACCTGGCCTCCAACTGGAGTGAAATTGCTCAGAAGTATAGGCCAAGGTTGATGCCTGGTTGGGTACCTGATTTCAAAGGAGGTTGTACTTAAAAGGCATGACGGAGGCATGTGCCATGTACATCTTCCCCTTGATCCTTTACTTTTTGTCTGAACTTCCTCTGCTTAAGAATCATCAGCTGGCACTTCAACGATCCCTCTCCAAATTACTTTGGGGAGTCCAAAGGCCAATGGTCCGTAGACAGGTCTGTTGTCAACATCCGAGTAATGGGGACCAAGGTATGCCTGATCTGGAGAACCAGTGTTCACTGAAAAACTGGCTTACTTGGAGTGATCCTTGTCAAAGGACACAGAGTGGAGATGAAATGCGAGCAGTCCCTTTCCTCACCTTAAGTCAGACCCCAAAGATGAAGGTCAACATAAGCCAAGGAGTGAAGCACTGTTTGTCTGAGAATACTGTGAGGCTCTTCACAACCTTCCTCGATCCAGTGATCTTTCTCAGCCTCCAAAGGAACTGTATTGGGATTTAGTGGTGGGCTCCGCTTCAGATCTTCTCGTGGATCAGATCGGCTAAGTTGGTTGATGGAAGAGATTTGCTCAAATTGGAATTAGGCACCAAGTTTGGGTTTCTTGAACAACTCCGAGTTCTTGCTCACCTGATGGCTTGCGTGGAACATGGTGCCCCTTTTCAGCTTGAATTTCAAAGCAGGCCTGGCAGACATGCCCGATTGTCCTTGCTGCAACAGTGGCTTAGAGGAAACGGCTGAGCACGCCTCCTACTGCTGTGAGTGAGTTTGTTTGTTTTGGGATCACGTTGGAGAGTAGACGTGCTGCTTGACATTGGTTACATCATAGACAGAGTTTGACCTCAGTTTCAAGGTGAGAAGCGTATGCTGTTTCTTGTAATCCTAGCTGTAGCTAGTAATAGTGATTTGGATGACGTGAAAGAAGGGATTGTATGACGGTGCAAACTTTTTGTTTGAGGTTTTGGGGGGGTAGTCAAATTATTTAACACGCAAAATAAACTGCTGGATGTTCACGAATCAGACATCAGCAAAATACTGTGCTTTTCTACTTCAAACTTAGTCTCTTTTATATTCATCAAATCTTGCCACTTCACGGAGGCTTATCTCATTCTCCTCCATAAAACAAGTCACACTTCTTGCATACTTTTATTCTTCTGGTTTCCATGTGCCAGTAGCAGAGAGAGCACACCTTCTGTTTCTTCGAGGTAAGATTGTTCGTGGCATTACTACTACACTTTTCTCATTGGGATTTGACTTTGTTCTTAAGGCATCAGCTTAGGGTCAAAATTAGATGTGATAGAAAATGCTTGGACCACATAACATTTGACTGAGGTGGGTGCATGCAGCAAGCCTGGTTGTATGAAAGGGGGCAATGTTGGAGTCATCCTTCCTTCCTCTTCCTGCACATGGCGACTACGGACAGGTTCCTTCGGGATCCTACCCCCAGTAAATAGGATTGCTTGTCTGCTCTTTTTTTCCCCTAGTTAGCAGCATGTTATGAGTTATTTTTCCCGTCGTCTAGTTGTTAGTCTCCAAGATCTTCCTCACCCCCATTCTCTGTCCAGTCGCACTTTTTTCCTACCAAGATCTTGGATTTTCATTACTATAATTTCACCCCTGCAAAAGTGATACCAATAAAATTTAACCCCTAGCCCAAAACAGATAGACCTTAGTCAAGGTTACACAGAGACTTTGCAGGTCCTTTAAAGAGACACTATTATTAAATTTTAGAAGATAGTTTTTCTAAATGGCCAGAAGTGATAAAATGCAAAAATCTGATGTGTAGCACTGCAATAATATTTCTACACAAACTATTTGCATGATTCAGAATCCCAGATACAATAGTATCAGACAACACCACATAGTTTACAGAAAGAAAATTTCAAAATTTTTGCAAAATGTTCTTAATTTTACACATAACTATTGTACTTTTTTCACCCAAGATCAAATAGCCAAGCAAAGTGATTTGTGGATACATTCAAACAAGCACTGAAAAAGTCAAAAGGAAATAATTCTGAAGAGGACTTACTTTAATTTTTAAGGGTTTATAGATCGACTCCAAATCCAAGCACAAATTCAGGTTTAACACCCACAGAACTAATGTTTATAAGGAAAATAAAGTCAGTATTTGATAATTTATTACCAACAAAAAATAAAAGGCCAATACAAAAAAACTTTATGAAATATTTTATATTCCAGATGAGAAGATATATTTTAAAGAATATAAAAAAAGATCGGAAGTATGGAAAGAAGGCTTAGTTGACAAAAGAATTGGGAGACTGATGTATGTAATAAAAGACAATAGAAAAACGGTTAAAAGACATTACAATCAGTTGGGGAAATGATATATAGACATAGATGAGAAAGAAGTAGAATCAATGCAACTTATCTATGATATGTTTGATGTCCAAATATAGATGCTGAAGAAAAAAGTTTGAATAAAAGAAAATTTTTTTCAGGAACTAGTGAAGCTGATTCAAAAAGAAAAAGTTTTAAAAGATCTAGTAAAAGAAAACTTTATCAGAAAACTTGGAAGTTGCTGCAAAAAAGAAAAAAATGATTTCAAGAGGAAGTGAAATAATTCCAAAAAGGGTGTGTGTGGAACCAGCCCCATAAGAATGAACTGATCCAAGCCTATAAAGAAACCAAGCTGAAGCTAGTGAAGGGCATCAGATACTTACTGTATACTGTATTTCCTTACTTGTACATTTATTCCAAGAATAAATACCAATTATCTCATATGCATCTTTAATTATATTATTAAGATAGAGTAATACAAAGGGAGACTGAAAAGCTCTTGACTCAACCAAGAAAGGAATGGTTGAGAGTCATGAAACATACATGATATTCCATATATTTATTCTGCAGTTCAACACACTGGATATCTTGTTTCTCAATGTTATCTTTAACCCCTACCACAAAAATCCAATAAAATTTTTTTTAAATTAAAAGCTACTCTTTTTTTGGCTGAACTGAAAACTTTTCAGTATTCCCTCATAGGTAAATGCCGAAAAAAAAAAAAAAAACTATTCTAAGGAAAAATTTCAAACGTAAATTTTTGTTAATAATCTTGCTGAGTAATCAGAATAAGCTTTTTTTTTAAATTTTTTTTATTTTCAGTTAATCGACTATCATTCTTTTTTTTTTTTTTTTTTAGAAATGTTTATTTTCAATTAAGCAAAATGTTTCACATACAAAACCCTTCTTAATGCAAGTGAATAAAAAAAAATATATATAACAGGAATGTTTAAGAAATGTTATTGATGTGAAAGAAAGACAAGTTACCTATGTCCCCTTCTTCCAAAAGGCGGATGTCTGGACGAAGACGGGAATCTGTTGGAGGTAATTTGTCTTTGATATTATCTGTAAGTTGGTTCAACATCATAGCAAATAGTGTAAAGCTGAAGAACTGTAAACAGATATCAAAATGAATTAGTTGAAGGGTAGAAAAACAAAGGAGATTCAAAGTGTACAATGAATCAGAGAGAAGTAAAAATGGAGGACAATAGTTAAAGAAATTCTTATATGTACTGAAAGCCATAAGCCATTTAATTATGTTTTTTTAGCTACTAAGTCAATATTTTTTAAATCCTGTAAATCCTAAACACAAAACTGAATCTACATTGCAATGATTGCTGACACATGGTTAGTGATCTCAACAAGCAGACTGTTGATAATACGTTTGATTCTCATGGGATACTTCTGGCCTTGTACTAAACTAAACTAAACTCAGTAAATAACAATTTGATTTACACTCATGTTACTCTTAAAACACCAGTTACTGCTACAGTTGTTAAAAAGCAAAAGAATTCATAAAACATTTTAAGAACGGCAACAAAATTATCTTAATTCTAAGGTTAAATATATAATTTTTAATTGCTTAAATGAAATATTTTTTAATTATATGAATACTAAAAAAAACTGAACTTATTACAAAATTGTAATTTAAATCGTTTTTTTTTTTGATAAATGTAATACACAAAAGAGAGTGAAGGGTATGCCTCCTTGACAAGAAAACCACGTGAAATCAACTTCTTAGTAAACAGTCCTTTTTTCTTCATCAGCCTTTTTTCCTCCGCTGTCCTGTCTTTCTTCCTCGACACATTCACTCTCTCAGCGTTCCCTCTCCTCCTCTCTCAACTGTCCGAGACTTAGACAATATTGTCTAAGGGATGTAACTCATACCGCCTTGCTGGTACACTTCACTAAAGCAGATTCTGCCTTACAGATTCACTACACACCCCCTGTGATCTCATGATCACACAAATGACAAACCGGGGTGGATCTCTAATGTCTAGCGCTCCTCCGTGGTAATATCACTTCCTCCTCAAATGACTCAAATGATTACAGGTGTGGTGTTTACTTCTAGGGGATCAACGCGTGCTTCGTTGATGGTGATCACTCTTGAACTTTGGGTCGAGAGTTCACTGTCACTCCCTCTTTCTGAGGTATTCAGGCCTATGATGGGACGCAGGTCCTTTACATGACGGGGCATCCCGTTGACAAGGACATTCTGTGAGCTAATCACGCATCTCACACGTCCACGTGCATAAGGGGATGTACAATGTCCGTTTGGGGTCTTCATCCAGACCCAATCGCCTATGTCATATCTTATTTACTGCTGTTTGGGCTTATCTAGAGGGGGCACATCAATACCCTTCAGTCGGACGTGGTAGCGATGAATTAGGTTGATAGGGGCAGTCAGCGGCAACACATTATCTTTAGGGGTGGCGTTATACCAATAGACCGCTTCCATTATAGGACACTGTTTCCTTGCTGCAATCCATTTTACACTCCGATGATACCGTTCCACAATACCATTACTGAAGGGGAAATGCGCACAACGAAAATGCAATTGAACCCCCCATTCACTTAGAAAGTCCCGGAAGACCTTGCAGTAAAATGCTGTATCATTGTCAATGAGCATCTCAGCTGGCGCACTGTGCTCACAATGCTCGCTGCATCTTGTCATCTTAGATGAGGCCAAATTGAGAATCATGAGGCCCCACAGTCAATGAGTGATAGTGTCTACTTTGGTAGTGGGTTATATCCATTCCCACCTGAGACCAGGTGTCATTAACATCCAGCTTCCCCCTCGGCCAACGCGTGGGTGGTGGGTCAATCGATGGGCACTTCTTACAGTTCCTTACTATAGTCCTCACTGATGCTTTAGAGACCGTGGGATCGACCTGCCTGATGAAGTACAATGTTCGCCTCACGCCAGGGTGGCCACTTCAATGATGAATAGACCTTATCCATTCAGAGTCATGCTCGCTTGGTGACACAGCACACCCACAGTACAGAGGCTCAGCCTTCTTGACGAGATCAAACCATCGCTGTGGCACTCTTGTTAAACTATCTGCTTGGTTATGTTCTGACCTCACCAGGCCTACGTCCAGACAGTCCATACTCCTTGACTAGGCTCGCGAGTGCATCAAGCCGATGCCTGATTAGCATCTAACTTGCTGCTCTGGTGCGCACTCTAGCCTTTCCCGTGAGGATATCCGTTACCCATTTGTGCACGCATGTGGAGTCAGTGTGAATATGCAGTATGGTTGCCTCCCACATCAGTGCCATGTTTATCATATTTACCAACCACTCCGCTCCGGCAGGATATGACACAAGGTCAATTTTTAAGCGGAGTTTAACAGGTTTGAATTCAGAGTTTTCCTTCTCCTAGACTAGTTGCCTCATCAAGGCTGAAGAACCCAGTCAGCCCTACTATTCACCCATAGCTGGAGGGAGAATAATTGGATTCATACCTTTCCCAAGGGTATTAGTGCTATGTGAAATGCAATCAGTCTCGTCCAAGATTTGAACTTGTATTGCTGTGTCCATTTCCTACGACGATAACCATTACACCACGGGCACCTCCCAGTGCCATGTTTATGCCCTTCAGCACAGCATCGAGCTCCGCCAAGTCTATGTGCTGTGTGTCCTTCCATGACAGCTCCATCATGCTCCAGGGACACTCCGGTAGCTAAGGAGCTCGCATCAACCCAAACATCGAGCTCAGGGCCATCAACACACCACTTTCCTCATACCAGGTCTTTTTGGTGCATTCTTGCAATGACTTCTGTTATCATTGTTGTTAACGGAACATCAGTCACTTCATCATCCCAACCCCTTGTTATGTCTGCCGCTCTCCTCTTAATGAATGATGCAGCCACTCTGAGCCATTTAACTACTGGGAAGTGCCTGACCAACTTTCCCCAAAATGAGAATACACTGCGTTGGGTAAGGACCTGTGGCATGCTTGGAACCTCATTCCCTCATTCCCATATTAGCATTTTGTCCTTTTCCCGAACTATTAGGCCAAACACTCGTGCACCGTTCTGCAGTCACTCTGGTTCCTTGCTCTTCAGTCCAAAGTTAGCCAAATGTTGCTTTACCCTGGTTGTAGAAACTATGTCTTCATTGATGAAGACATTATCAATGTACGCTGAGGTTGACTGCCAGACTACATCGTCTTTTGAGAGTGCAGCCTCAACAATAGCCCCGAATGATTGATGGTGCCACATTGAGTCCGAAGCCCATGCACAAAAGGCAGTACCTTTTTCCTTCAAAGATAACTGTCTGGTATTGGCCACAAGGATTTGTGCACATGCACTTGCAAATATGCCCTTCGGAGGTTGAGTACTGATACGTTGGAGCCTTTCTTTCTCCACTCTCTTAACTTCTGCATACAGATGTCGGCATGCGCTGTATAGGCGTCGATGTATCCATTCAGTTCACGAAAGTCTAACACAGGGCGCACTTTCGACGATTGATGGTGCCACATTGAGTCCGAAGCCCATGCACAAAAGGCAGTACCTTTTTCCTTCAAAGATAACTGTCTGGTATTGGCCACAAGGATTTGTGCACATGCACTTGCAAATATGCCCTTCGGAGGTTGAGTACTGATACGTTGGAGCCTTTCTTTCTCCACTCTCTTAACTTCTGCATACAGATGTCGGCATGCGCTGTGTAGGCGTCGATGTATCCATTCAGTTCACGAAAGTCTAACACAGGGCGCACTTTCGACTTATTCTGTTGAACTACGGCCATTAATGGAATCAGGGCCTTTGGGGGACCAAGTTCCTCCTCAGGGTAGGGAAGCAGCCATCCATTGTTCAGCCACGTTTCCAGCTCATGACGGTACTCTTGTTGAACTTGAGCAGACACAGGATACTTGGGCACCTTGTTCACAAGGCTATTGGGTGGCTGATTACCTGACCATTTCCATGACGCTGTCCAAGCCCAGGTCTTCTCATTGAACTCAGCGCTGAAGTCTGGTTCCTCTATTCTGATCATGGCACAGGCATGTAGCCTTGCCCTAGAGAAGATAACATTACCGGACTGGTCTATACAGACTCCACCCAACATCCTAATAATATCCATACCAAGTAGCATGTCGAAGCCCAACAGCGAACTGTTCACGACCAGCACATCAGCTTTCACAGAGCTTATGTTATCAGCTGCCAACATGATAGTCCCGATGTCGTTACTATGAAAAGTCTTGCCGTCAACAGTCAGAACATCTGATGCCTGTCCACTCCAGGGGTTGCACACCGATTCAGTCACGAGGGACCAAGAACATCCACAGTCCACCAGCACCATGCACCTCTTGCCATTAACCACAACTTGAATTACGGGGAGTGCCTCCTTTAATTTGAATGGGGAGAGAGTGGCACTAACCTCTTGGCCCCCGTTTCCATTTCCCGGACAGTTCTTCATAAGATGCCCAGTTTTGTTACAGAGATGACAACGTATAGTTGATCTCTCTTTCCAGTGTCTAACACTGCTTCGCTGCATACAATCTCTGGCCAGATGGTTTGGGCCCCCACATCTGAAACAAGTGACATCACTCTGACGACTTTTTTTTTGCCAATCCTTGCAAGTCCATTAGGAACTCATCTGCGGTCTCTTCTGGACGGAGATGGCACGTAGTAAGTTGTTCGAAAGCCACAAACAAATCGGTTCTGTAGGCTTTTATAAGAGCGCACTTGATCTCCTCAATGTCATCCCGTTGTTCCTTAGACAGCTGCCAGTACGTTTCTCGGGCCACACCTTTCAGTCGTAGTGGCAGAACCCAATCTATCTTGGAAATCTCGCAAAGCTCACAGGTTAATTCTAGGTCTTCCAACCATTCCAATATTGGCGTATCTGTCGCTGCACCACTAAACTCGGGGATAAGCCGAACATCAAATTGCTTGGATGCCATGGTTAATAAAGTGCCAAAATAGCTTGTAATTTAAATTGTTTTTTTTTTTAAATAAATGTAATACACAAAAGAGGGTGAAGGGTATGCCTCCTTGACAACAAGAAAACCACATGAAATCAACTTCTTAGTAAACAGTCCTTTTTTCTTCGTCAGCCTTTTTTCCTCCGCTGTCCTGTCTTTCTTCCTCGACACATTCACTCTCTCAGCGTTCCCTCTCCTCCTCTCTCACCCACCCGAGACTTAGACAATATTGTCTAAGGGATTTAACTAATACCGCCTTCACTAATGCAGATTCTGCCTTTCAGATTCACTACAAAAATACATGAATAGTTGTTACATAATATATACTTGCTTTGTTATATAAACAAGCACTTGATAAGAAGCAGTGTGTGTATATATAATTAGTTGATTGGGTTTTATGACATATCAACCTTTGTAGGTTATTTAACGCCAAATCTATTTTTATACAAATAGTTCTATTTCGAACAATTCAGTTTAGCATGAGTACACTGTTTAATTGTCAAAAACATTTCCATTTCAAGCTATTCAGTTTGGTCAAACAGTTCTAATTCACACAATTCAGTTTCGTATAAGTATAGATTTTGTCCAAACACAGTTATATGTCAAAATAGTTCTATTTCAAGCAATTCAGTTTAGCATGAGTACAATTTCAATGTCAAAAACAGTTCTAATTCAAACAATTCAGTTCAACATAAGTATGCAGTTTAGTTCTATTGAACCCATAGATAGGGCTCTATCAGCTGTGACCACTCCAGACCAGAGTGGACCTGGGAGCAATGGCAATGAAGGGGTGCTCCAGATTCCCCAAATCTCCAGCATCACTGGAACCTCACGATTGGATTTAGTGTTATAACCAGGACACTTGTAGAATATACCAATTGCACCTCTGCAGAGGGGTAAGGGTCTTACCCCTCTGCAGAGGTGCAATTGGTATATTCTACAGTCCCAGCTGACTGAGCAATACACAATTAAATGTAAAAACAGTTTTATTTCAGATAATTTAGTCTAGCATAAATACGCAGTTTAGATGTCAAAACAATTCTATTTTGAGCAATTCAGTTTAGCATAAGTACGCAGTTTCAATGTCAAAACAGTTCTATTTAAACAATTCAGTTTAGCATAAATACGCAGTTTAAATGCAAAAAACAGTAAACTCAAAAAACCACAGTTTATTCCTATTTGACCCATAAATAGGACCCTATAAGGTGCTACTACTCCGGGCCAGAGCAGACCTGGGAGCGATGCCAATGAACGAGTGCTCCATATTCCCCAAAGCTCCAGCATCACTAGAACTTCAGCATCAGATTATTTAGTGTCATATCAAGGACACACATTAGTGGTGGTGTGGGAGGTCTTACCCTTCTGCAGAGATGCAGTCAGAGATGCAAGCCGACTGGGCAATATATATAATTAATTGAGTCTATAACAAAATAGATGTAAAGAATACCAATTAGCAATAAGATTGAACCCACAAAATGAGTTTGAATTCAACCACCAAAGCTAATTTCCCCTTATTTTATACATGTCAGTTTTTCATCTTCAAACTTAATTTTCAAGAACTGCCAAAATTATTTAACTGAGAAAAAATGTATCTTTTTATTCATTTAGTAGAAAAAAGAAAAAGAAAACAAATGTTTGAATATAAACAAATTAAATGAATCATTTAGAGAATAGCACAATATAATGTAATTGATTTCCTTGTAAACTACACATTTGTAAGTGCTATGCAGCATAATGTAACAATTTTTTGGTAATGAGAATATTTTACAAAAAAATATCCATTCAATGATTTTGTATTCAGATAAGAGAGTTTTTAGTCATCTACTTAAGATAAGAGTAAATGAAATATTCTTAATTGTTTTTGTGCTCTTTCATTCAAAAGATCCATTCTCAAAAGAAATCTCAGGAAAAAGCATTTAAAAAAAGAATAAATTCGAATAAATGTAATGTTCTTAACAAATGAAGAATACCTTAGAGCCAGTCAAAGTTCATTAACCCTTTCAATCCTAATGGGATAAACACATCACAAGGAAATATATGTGCAAACCCTTTGAACTCTTAACTTACAGATACTGTACTTGAACTCTCAAAATTCATAAAAAAAAAAAATTAAGCACAAACTCATTCAAAATTTTGCTAAAAGGTGAAGACATCTCTCATTATTCTATTAAAAGAAAGGCTGTGAATATTTGCTATATCAAACCTTTTATTATGAGTATCTAATGATCTCATGTGCAAAATATTCAGCTTATGGTATATGGTAAAATAGCACTCAGCCTAAAATATTTTGTTTACAGGGCACAAAAGGTTAATAGTTCTAGTTGTTTGTTATATAACACAGTTGGGACATTTTATTTCCTGTCCTAAAAACCTGTATTTTTTAAAAGCACTTGATCAAAAGAGCAGTTATTATTGAAGGTCTCAAGAACTCATTTTAAATAAAAAAAGATAGTAAAAATATTGTTTGTGCAAAATTTGAATTAAAAGAGTAAAGGATTTGATTTTACCTGATTTGTGTTTTCTGGCCTTGCAAGTGCCTTCCAAAGGCACAACTCACCAGGAATACCAGGATCCACATTTGGGAGCAACCGTGGAATGTCATCAGGATCATTGATTGCTGCTGATGCACTTTCACTACTGCCAGAGGCTCCATTCTCCTAAAATACAGGTTTAAAATCAACATATATTCACATAAGACAGACAAAGCAACTGCAATTTCATATTCCTTCAATTGCCTTTGAACACAATGAAACAAAAAATAAGAAATTATTTCATGGCAAAGAATAATAGTTTTGCCTCATAGCAGAAATGAAGAAAAAAAGAAATACATTTAGAATAGAAATAAAAAATATTGCTAGACATAACTGTGGCAAAGGGGAAATAGCTGAATGAAAATACCCTCTCCTGGCCCCCTAATGGAGGAAGCTCACAAAAGATTTAGAAATAGTATTTTTACTTTTTAGAATTTTTTTTTTTTAAAAACAGAAAATCTCAATTTGTAATTTGTTTTAAATCATCAGCAATTAAACAACAATAAAACTGTCATTCAATGAACAAATTATAAAATTACTTGGCAATATCTATAGACAAGAATTATATATATAAAACTATACATCTAAAATATGTCTATTTTTCTTAAGTTAGATATGAAAAAATTCACAGATATGATTGAATACTTTTTTTTTTTTTAGAAAAAAAACAAAACAAAAACAAAAAAACAAAACAAAACAAAACAAGTAAATAATCTATTCACTATAGGGGGTTCTTTAATTACCAGCTTTTTTGTTATCGTGGCATTATAACACTTCAATTGAGAATAAACATACTCTTACAATAGAGTTTCTCATTATTTTACTTGCCTAACTCTTGGTAATGAAATATTCTGATGACCCAGAAAGCATTGGACTATACATACATCTATGCAAGGTGTGATCAAAAATTAGCAAGACACAAGACACATTTTTAAAAAATTTAAATCAAAATGTGTGTATAATTAAGCAACTTATAGGTGAAGATGTTGAGAGCCTTGGTTTTTGGACTCACCCTAAACAACCTTCTTCTATACAAGTTAGTGTCAATTTTTTTTTTTTAATTATTAAGCCAATTTTGATAATTTTTAGCTAAATGCCAGATTATGGAAGTGTAACACCTTTCATACTCACTAGATCTAAATGTGAGACTTTTTCTTGGTTTCCCAACTGAAAATTCATCTTAAGGAAAAGATTTGAGGACATTAAAATATACAACAGTGCAGCTTCACACTATCTCAAAAGAGATGCTTTAACCAATAGAAAACTTATAAAATATAGTGTTTTGAATGCTGAGGTAACTATTTTGAAAAACATTAATGTTTCAATTATTGATTATTTCAGTCTTGGTAAATACATCTTCAGTCTTCATACTTTTAAAAAACACTGAATATATATATATATATATATAACCCAAAAAAACTAAAATCTAAGACATTTTTTAAGCATTTATCTTTAAAATTGTTTGCTCTTACTTAAAGTTCCATGGAACTATTGTTACAATCCTCAGAGAGAGCCGTCTGAATATGGTAACGATAGTTGCATGAAACTTGAAGTAATAGTGAACCGTTTTATAGGTAAACACTTTTTATTCATTTTAGAGTTTAATTCAGGATATAAAACCCTCAAGTGTTGTTAGTGAATGCTAACAAAATTATATATATATATATATATATATATATATATATATAGTAAGTAAAGTAGGCAACCATAGTTGAGGATGACCCGAAGGCTCCCTTTTCCTTAGCTACTACACCAAGATGTAGGGGAGGGCACTATCCAAGCTAAATATATATTTATGTGTATGTACATGGATTATAAAGGAAGACACATGATTATATAAATATTACAGAAGAATTTAAACCCTTCAAAAAGAAATAAATGAATAACCAAAAAAAGAAATGGCAGATTAAAGATTTACTAAGATATTTTCAAATTCAAAAAATAAAATATATGTATAAAAGGCATTTAGATATAACACAATGATAACTAAAATTTGGGTAAAAGTATAAAAGAACAAAGATATGGATAGTTAAAAATAAACAAAAACAAAACGAAGATGACTTTATTAAAAATTTAAAGAGAATATTTACAAAAATGAGGAAATAGAAGATCGCCGGTAAAATCCACCAACAGAGAAGCAATTTGACATGCTGAAAGAAGTAATTATTCAAAAACTGGAAAGATCAGACTATGCACAGTTGAGAGAACTTCTCAACATCTCTATGGGAGACAGGATGCCTTCTCAATTTCAGTGGTTCATGAAAGGTCTTCTAGGCCGCAGACACATGGATGAAAGCATCATGCAGCAGCTGTGTTTTGAGAAGTTACCACAGTCAATGATGCACATCCTAATGGCCTTCTCTTAGGAGAAGACACAATCTCAACTCACCAAACTCACTGACAGAATTGCAAACACCTATCATTAGAAACCAACAGTTTCTAAAGTCTCAGCAGGGAACAACAAAGCAGTCTCACATCAATGTGAAAGATGTAGCAAAGACATAAAGGTCAATTATGACCCGACTTTTCGTCCTGCACAAAACAAAAACTCCAGCAAGAGTTGATCATCTCCAGGAAAATACCGATGCTATTATCACTTCATGTTACATGAACAGGCACGAAAGTGTATCAATCCATGCCTATTCACAGAAGGATTGAAAAGGCCACACCAACAAGTAATGGCAACTACTCCAACTGTTAACACCAAATCAGGTCATCTATTTTATATTCACAACCTAAAATCAAACAGAAAGTTCTTAATTGACACAGGAGCATAATTCCTCCAACATAAAGTCAAAGAACCTCCTTGGGCAACAAAACATTACAAACTGCAAATGGCACAACAATTATAACTTTTAGCACCATCACATTAAACATAAATTTTTGTATGAAATGGAATTTTCGGTGGATATTTGTTATTGTGGGTGTAATTTTCTTTTACATTATAGTGGTGCTGGTTTTCTTTTACATTTTAATCTTTTGGTGGATTTAAAGAACTGCTGTTTGATTGACAATAATACAAACACATCTGATGTGGGAATCATCAGAAGCAGCGACAAAATAGGAATTCATTCTGCCTTGCCTACATGTGATTTAGCATACTTGGATATTTTTAAAATATTCCCAAATCTGCTCAAACCAATTTGTTACAATTGTGAAATCAAAGATCATGTCACACGTCACATTACCACTTGCAGACAACCAGTGCACTCTAAATCCAGACAAACTAAAAATAGCAAAAGAGGAATTTTAACATATGCTAGACCTGGGCATTATTCATCCATGGTCATCCCCTCTTCACATGGTTCACAAACTGATCCAACCAGATGGAGCGAATGTTTGCCGATAGTTCTTCTCGGACTCTGGTCCATGATTAAAGAAGACATCAAAAGCACTTCTGCAGAAATGGTATACGAGACAGCCTTACTGCTACCTGGAAGATTTTTTACACAACCTAACCAAAATGCAACTGCAAATTCAAATTATATGTCTCGCTTAAGAGAACACATGGCAAAACTTTCTTTTACACTGACGCGTGTCCATTCCAACATGGCATATCTACCTCCTAACATAAATGTTAGTGAGTTTGTTTTTGTATATCAGGACACGGTTAAGAAATCGCTGCAACCCAATTACGATAGACCCAACAAAGTTTTAGAATAGTCAAATAAATTTTTCATAATTGGAAAAATAATAAGGACTATCTCCATTGATAGACTCAAACCAGCCTACATTGAGAAAACAGCTGATCTGTTTACAGAAAATGAGCCCGTTGTATATGAAAACAAAGACAAGAACATCTTGTCAACAGACCAAAAATATAATACAAGAAAAACTAAATCTGGTGGACACATATGCTAGCCTACCAAGCTCAAAAACTATGTACCATGATGTACCCATACAGATACATAGATAAAAAAAAAAGTAAGTAAAATGTTGATCGGAAACTGTTCTTTTTTGATACATGCATATCGATCTGGAAAGAGGAGTATTTATAGGAAATGATGCAATTTCCTCTTCAAAGAAAGTTCTAGAAAAAAATGGATCAATTTTGGCACAATTATAAACCTAACAGATGCCCACACGTGTTCTAGAAAATTCAAGAATCTAAGGAAAAACTCAACTTAAAAAAAAAACCAAAACACTCAACCACATTTTTTGACCAACCGGGTGTGCTAAAAAATATGTGGTCATTTCTTTGTGTTCAGATCTATCTAAGAATAAAATTTCTCTATTTTTGTAGCACCCACATTATTTGTTTCATTTTCCACTACAATGGCATGAAAATACAGTGGCGAGGTTTGAACCCACAACTTGACCGGTTAATTAGGTTTGAATCATTATTCGCTTTTGAATTTAATTTCAACAAATTTTAACTTAACTTTGCACACTTGCAAAAGTCTCAGATTTTATAAATTAAAAATTACAGTATCAATAAGAGAGAGAGAGATAGGCAGTAAAGAATATATAATACATATATGATAAACTAGATTGATAATACATTGTCATGCATGTATTGACTTTTTTTTTTAGTTTTCTTTATATTTTCTAATCTATGTGAGCCATCTGCAATTTTCCATGGTTGGTCACAAAAGTAAAAAAATATATCCCATTCTATCATTGAAAAAGAAAATAAAGTGAGAAAAATGTTTAAAAATAGTTTTAAAAATTTATTAACAAAACTATTTAAGATATTGACAGAGAAATACTTAAAAATTATCATTAAGGCTTGGTATTTATTCTTGTTAATTTAGCTTATTTGAAACAACTTGGCACAACAGCTTTTGTTAGTGTAAATGAAGATAGATTAACAAGTTTTTGGCAAGAAAACACTTTACTGCCTTGATATGTGCTGGGTGACTAGGATTGTTCAAATTGAACAGTAAGTTGTAGTAATAAAGTGTTTTTGTACATATTTTTATTTTATTTTTTTAAAGTGTTTTTGTATAAAACTGTATCATAAGTATCAATATCTTGAATAATTTTTTTTAAATTTTGAAACTATTTCTTTTGTAGATGCCTTGTATCATTCATATTTTTACAATGATGATATCTAACACAAATGTTAAGATAAACATTTTCATTATATGAAAGTTTACAGAGTGTCAACAAACAAATACTCAAGTACATGAATTCAAATGAACACTGACAATAAATTCAAAGAGTCAACATCAAACAATGATCTAAATACAAGAAAAAGTTCATTTATTCACTGAGAAGCTGAATCCATGAATTTCAATGCAATGTTAAGAGTAAAATTAATAAACTAACTTTGAAGAATATCAGAGAATATACTAGAATGTTCTTGACACAATCTTTTGGTCGACTCATTCTTCAGCTCTTGCTAGGTGTATGATAAAAGAGGAAAATCTTAAAGAGAATTAATAATAATTTTAAAAAGAGTGTGTAGGTGGATCTTGGATTTTTACACATGACAAGAGCTGAAGGTTGGTAGGAACATTATGTTAACAACATCAATAATCTCAAGCAGAGGTTCAGTTGTTCAATGTTTCTTCTCAAATTCATTGATGATATTAAGGAATGTCTATTTTGTTAATAGCTATAGATTGTATTTTTAAGTGGTGTGTTATTTATATATTAACATTTTGAAATGTAAATCACTGAAGCCTTTTTCATTTATTTTAAGATGAAGCTTTGTCAATCATTATTTTCTTTTATCTTTTAATTGCTTTATTTTTTATTGTAATTAAAGTTATTATTTCTATGACAGGAACAGTGTTAATCAAAAACTATAAGGATAATCTTAAAAGACAAGCAAAAATGATTGTCAAAACAAAGAATGATAAATTACTGAAGATTGAAAATAAATATTTTGCCACTAAAAAAAACAAATACTGCCTACACTCAGGCCTGACTTGCTTTCTGCTTAAGCTGAATCTTTTAAACAAGAAAATATTAATTTATTATGTTTCTTGTATAGATTGACTTCAGTTTTTCAGGGCAATAGAACAACAAATTAGCTAAAGGAAACACTATAAGGTGTGGTGATTAAATAATAAGAGTGAGCTTGTGAATGCACAAACCATGATATATATTGACAAATGGGCAAGCATAAACAATCCTGTAAGTTGAAATACACTTTCATCTTCAGTTTGGTGTTAGCAATGTTTAAGGCAGATATGTTTTCCTGAGGTATCATAAAAATGGTCAGTACATGAATTGAGTAACACATTCATTTGAAATTTTCAGTGAAATTGAACAAAACAGCTACAAATTTTTTTTATGCTAACTCAAGTTTATGGAAAAAAAATGAATGTCACACACACGTCTGTGTGGCACAAAAAATTTGAAAGTTGAAAAGATGTTGAAACCGATGAACATTATAGATGCCTGTGCATATCGAGAACCAGTAAGAATGTTAAATCTAACATATCATTCAACAACTAAGCACCATAATGATAGCAGAAATGATAACTGTTCACTTAATCCTCCAATTTTTAAAATTTTTTTACATGTCTATTTCAATGTGTAACAGTAAACTGAAGATGCAAGTGAACCAGAATTTTGAGTTGTTTTTGCTTGCCTATTAATAAATGTTTACCACGTGGTTCACTCATGTATGCTATAGTTAAACTTACATGAACCTAGTTCCATTATTTAATCACCATGCCTTGTATTGCTGTGATGAAAAAGGAGTTCTGCTTTACCAACAGTGACAACATTCAACAACCATTAGTGCATTGTGTAAACAACAATATAAGACTGATGTAGATTATAATATTAATGACTTTCTAAAAATCTATAGTCATAATAAGTTAGCTTAATATGATAAGCTACTCCATGCTTAGAACTTTGACATGGACAAAAAAAAACAACAAAAAAAAACAAAAAAACAATAGAATTTTCAGATCAAAATTCAGCTAATAACTGTTTAGTACACAGTGAAGTTGAAACACTTGATAATTAATAACTTTTTTTTCATGTTACTTTTCTTCCAAACAAATATTGCTCTTATTATTTCTAGCAGAACATTACATAATGAAAATGGATATTATTTATTACCAAACTTTAAAGTATTGAAACTTTGAAACCAAAAATAAAACTGCATAAATATATATAAAAGATTTATTTATTTTTAGATTGCAATGTATTTTTATTACATGGTTTCAGTGCTGTAAGAATTTACTAATAAATAATACCAAATAATATGTGTTTTAATTGTATGATTCCTAAAGAAATAAAGATAAATAAAACCCTGATGCCTTTGGCTTGGGAGAAAAATGAACTTTTTATAAAAAATGTTATGTGTACGAGATAAGCATTACTGTAAATGCAAAGGTGTAATTCTACCAATTCTAGATCATTTAGTGAACTTATATAAACTAAATATAAAAATAAAGAAACAGATTTTAGAACTATTTGGCCCAAATCTGTAAATAGAAAGTTAGACTGAATGTCCAAAACTTTATTGCTATAAATAAGAAGGTACATATAGTTTTTTGCACACTAGTTCAACTAGAAGCAGTGTAGGCCACATCATCCATTCGAATGTGTGTTACCACCCAGGTTATATGGTATAGCCTTATCTCTAGTCTATATGCTAATTTTCTAAAGCTTTTATTTTCTCAGTCAACATATCTTTAATGATACTTTTATGTTATTTCTTTCAAAGTTAAAAACTATTGCAAAAGAGATAAAATGATGTTGAATAGTAACACTGAAAATTATCCTGTAATTATCCCAAAACATCAATTTTGTTTATCTTACACACCAAAGTATAATTTGTACAAAGTTTATTTAATTAATAACATTTATAAAATGCTTAACTTAATATTTTACTATTAGGATAGTCAATGCTAAATTAGGTGAGTTTGAATCAGTCAGCAAGTTATTTCATTATATGTTTTAACTGCAATAATATTTGAAATTAACAAAAAGCAGTTAAGGGAAGTAACCTAATTCTTATAGAGTTATTTCCCTTCATGTGATTATTAAAATTATAATAATTACGAGAACAACATTGACTTGATATCCATCAACCGTGTCTATGAAAGATTATATATATATATATATATATATATATAAAAATATATAAATATATATAATAAAGATCAACGCCTGTGTGTGTAAAATTTTACGAGAAAGACAAGGAGCTACATTGAATTTACTTTCCAGTTAATTAGTGAGGTTTAAAGGGGACAAACGCCCCCAGTGAAATTTTCAGATACCTGCGATTTTGATAAAAATAAAAACATAACTACTAGGCACTAACTAAAATCAATTTCCAAAATTTCACCATGTCACAATAATATTTAACCTCCCTAATGAGGTTCATAACATGGCGCTGAGCCCCTTTAAAAGTGCAAATACATTCAGTTTTCATGGAAGATACATAAAAACAAAGTATGTATTCAAATGTAAAATTTTAAGAGAAAGACAAAGAACTACAGGAAATTCACTTTCCAGTTTGATTAAGTAGCTAAAAGGAGGTAAATACCCCCAGTGAAAATTTAAATACCTTTGATTTTAATGAAATTAAAATCCTATTGAAGTAGTAACTTTTATAAATTAGAGTACAATTTTGGAAGGCATTTTCTGAACCCAGTCAATGATGGGTATTTCTGCTAATATATATATATATATATATATATATATATATATATATATATATATATATAAATGTTCATGAGGGATATTCATAAATTTCATTGCATAAATGACACAGTTCTTAACCCCAAGCACACATTTGTGAAATGACTTAATAAAGTAATAAAGTGAGAAGTGAATAGATCCAATGTTTTAGTAAACAAGTGTCCTCACCCTGGTTATTATAGGTTTGGTTTTATGACACATCAACCATTGTAGGTTATTTAATGCCAAATCCATCTATATATAAACAGTTCTATTTCAAACAATTCATTTTAGTATGACAACAAAGTTAAATGATTCCAAGTATTGCTATGTATCACTAATAATTCAATTAAACATCAGTCGTTTGTTTACACACAGTTAAATTATCAAGCAATTCTATTTCAAACAATTCAGTTTAGCTTAAGTACAGTATTTTGTTTACACACAGTTAATTGACAAAATAGTTAATTTTAAACAATTCAGTTTAGCATAAGTACACAGTTTAGTTCTATCTGACACACAGATAGGACCCTATCAGGTGCTACCACTCTAGGCCAGAGTGGAGCTGGGAGTGATGGCAATGAAGGTGTACCCTGCATTCCCCATAGCTCCAGCATTACTGAAGCTTCAACAGATTGTTTAGTGTCATATCCTGGTTATTATAGTTAAAACATTTTAGTCATTTACACACTAAAGAACAGCTAGAATCAGTTAATTATGCTTAGCATCCTTGTGATTTCACTTATTTGATTATTCTATTGAATATATGGCAATTGTCTGAGTAACATAATAATGACAATTACTGATCTTAAATATTCATAGAAAATTTTTACCTTATTTTGAAGAAAAAGTCACAAATATCAGAATAGTGCTAACCTCATGAATATTGACAGGTAATTAAAAATACTATCAAGTTGTTTTCATAAATAGGGTGTTGTTCAATATCAGGAGTAAGTTTAAGAAATCAAAGAATGACTGAGATTACAGGCCTGCTTTGTAACTTGATATTCCAATAAATCCTTGGATCATATAACAGAGCAAGTCATTTAGTTTGCCAGCATTATATAGTTTGAATCCCTAATTATATAGCCACAATAATAGTTGTTTTGAATTTCTTTGATGAAATGTTATATATATATATATATATATATATATATATATATATTAACCCTTTGAGCCCTTAGCCTGAGCTTGAAATTCCACAAAAACAGTCAAGCCCAAAATACATTCAGATTTCACTCCAGAATATTTTTCGTTTTCAGCAATAGACAAGATGGAAATGAAACTCCCTCAGTCCTCAGTTAAAAATTTCTTGCTATTTTCTTGTAGTCTTGGCATCTGAGGTACCAAAAATAAAATTTTACCATCAATAAATTCATTCCCACTATACCAGAAAACCCACCACCAAATGAAAAAAAAGGAAATTTGATTTAGAAAGAGGAGAAATCTCTAAGCTAATAATTTTTCTTTTGATTGTCTAATTTCAGTAAATTTGATATTGTTTTGTAGGGTTATCATCATTCTATCTAAAAATTCCATTATAATTTTCGAAAATCAAGTAAACAAAGTTTTTCTTAATGGCAGAAACATCAAATCAATGCAAAAATCTTAATTTTAAGTGCAACAATCACATAGAAAATTTTTTTAATCACTAAACTAAACTTGATTAATATTTTCCTGTAGCCTTGGGTCCTGTTAAACAATAAAATCATATTACTAGCAAATATTTTTATTGGTACTTCACAAAACACATCCGTTTATAACACCTCCCCTGAATGGCACAAAAAAGAATCTCAAATCAATAAGTTCTCTTTGGATTGACCAACTTTGTATCATTTTGTAGGATATTGATATATATTATCTCTAATCTACATGGCAATTTCCTAAAGCATCAGAAACATAGGTGATCATAGCTCTCCACAGCTTCCTTTATTCCACAAGTTGCTCAGGTTCATATTTTTATCCTTTTCATAAAGTAATGTCATTGTTATAGGAAATGGACATGGCAACCAGAATTCAAATCCTGGTTTAAGCTGTTTGCATTTAACATAGTGCTAGTGGGAAAGGTATGCATCTAACAATCCTCCCTCCAGCTTTGGGTAAATAGTAGGGTAGACTAGGTTCTTTAAACTTGGTATGGCAACCAGTCAAGAAGAAAAACAGTTTAACTGCTTAAAAATTGACCTTGTGTCATATCCTGCTCTTATGGACGTGTTGATAAATTCATATATATATCAATGTATTCTCTAGTCTTCTCTAAGAGAAAAATTTATCCACAATGTTTTCTTCCTTTTCGAATCAAAGATTTCTGTCCACAGAACCAGACTATAAAAAAATCATGTACTGAATATATTAACATATCTCAAACAATCCCTACATGATATATCCTTTAAGAACATCTGTAATCATAGCTCTCCACAGCTTCTTTTATCTATAAACCATGATTGTTCTTGGGAGAAACAGTAGAGTGGTTGTCTTGTCCACAGCTTTTATCAAGTCATCATCTTAGTTAGTTTGATAAGTCTTATTTTTATTCTTACTGGGTTGCTAAGAGCCCTTCCCATCCATACCAAAATGATATAGGTGAACTGGTTTAGTCACTGACCATCTTACTCAAGTCAGAATAACCTTTTCTTTAAACTGCTTTGTAAAACACTCCAGCTGCCCTGCTCTTTACTTATAACTTATAAGTTGATTCATGCCTTTCCCAAGGATGCTAATGTAGAGTGAATGCTAACAGACATATTTAGTAAAAAATTCTTAATCATATTTTTTTTTATTACATTATGTAATTACATAAATTTATACAAGTGAGTTAAAATAATCAGATATAAGTACATCAATTTCATCTGAAGATCTATCAAGGCACCATTTAATCTAAGAAATTGTGAAGATCAGTTTCACAATTAAACCCTTCTGAATAACTTCGTAAGTAATATTTTGAAAGATTAATCATTTTGTAAAAAAAAGATGATTGCTTCTTTAAGAGATTTTGAAATGTTTTAACTGATCACAAATCCAAATATAACTTACAATACTGAAAAATGAAATATCATCCACAACCCAAAATTAGGCCAGAGCATCTTATAAAGATTGCTTTGACGAAAAGAGACAACCACCATATCATATATACATCTACATATATCTATGTATTTTCTTTGTCTGGAATAACTCAAATCTATTAACATTTCATGAGAAATAACCTTAGAAATAAATACTGAGTTACAAATATGCCATTTGTAAAAGTAAATATAGGTTAACTTGCTGTGGAGTAGTGGTTAACAAATTAGTTTAGCTGATCATTACTACTGTTATGAGTTTGATTCTTACTGTGCCATGATAAATTTCCATAATCATATTGCATGAGATCACAACTATAATTAGAAAAAATATGTATGTTAAAACACAATAGTAAATGCTTAAAAAGCATTAATTTCATATAAACCGTTATTTTTTACACTAGTTAAATGATTCATAAGTGTATTAAAATTTAAATCTCATTTTTAAAGAAGATTCCACTTAAAGCAAGAAAATCTTTTGCCCTGATAGTGTGTCAGAAATACTGATGCCTCTAATATAAACACAGGACATAGCATTTAAGGTGAGTAATAAACATTAATATGTTTAACACTAATATCAGAGATATTATACTATTCAATAACTTGTCATATCTAACATTGATCACAAATAAACACAGCTACACCAAATAGGAAAAGAGACAAGCAAGCTAAAGCTTACAACTGATTCTGTAGCCAACACTTATTTTAAATAGTGTGCAATTTCTAAATGACAATCAGATCTTGTGTTTTAAGTTTCCATTCCAAAACCCTTACCCTAGAAGTGGCTGTAGGGTTCTCAGCAGGGTCAGATTTTTGAGTTTTCAAAAATTGTTCGTAAGTGCTTACATCAACAGCATACAAGCTCTGGACCCAAGTACCAATGAGGGCTTTCACTTTGGTTTTGCTGGAAGTAAAAAAGAAAAAAAAAAAACATAGTAATATGAGAAAAGAAAAAAATATTAGTTTTGTTAATTATTATTAATACAAAATCAGTTAATAAAAGTCATATTAAACAAAAATTAATACAGTTTTATAAGATAGAAAAATTGAGAATGATATAAAATTGATAGGCTCACAATAGATATTTATTACGCTTGAATTATTTTTAGATACATTCAGATTATCAGTAGAATCTATTTCAAAACTGAAGTGACAAGTCATGAACAAAAAATGATTTAGCTCAGGATGTTATGGGTATTTGATGCCACTTTTCCAGTCAAAAAGGATATATTTGGAATATATTTTACTGATGACCTTGTTATACAACAAGCAAGAAGATGCTACACTCAACACCATCTGTGGTGTGAATGAGTATGATGCAATTCCCTCCTTGCTCATACACTCTATAAGAAAGCCTGATGCAAATGACCTATTGGTCAAGGGTGGAACGTGCAAATGACCAGTTCATTCCTCCACCAACTCAGCAGACACCCAAATGTTATTATTTAGCTCAATTTGTTTCAGTGTTTTTAAATGGATTATACACGACATATATCCACAAATATTTTTGATTTTATATCCAAAAATAATAAATAGAAAAGCATTATCTATTTTAATCCATGAAGCTTAGAATCATTAAAAGTTCAATAAATTCTACAAATTATCTTTTGAATATGATTTAGTTTAATATCCCCCACAACTTTGATTGTTTTGAGAGAGAGAGAGAGGAGGGTTTTTAAGCTTTTGTAACTTAAAAACAGAAAAACAATAATCAAAAATGGTGCCTTCATCATGGAAAAATCAAGGTCTTGGAGGGGTGAACCAAAACAAAATATATTAGCTTAATATGAATACATTTAATCAATAAATTACAATCGTAAAAGTGTACATAAAAAAGCAAGTAAGAATAATAAACTTACTTTGCATCATAAATATAACCTTCCACTTTGTGCAAATCACGTCCAAACCAACCATTTTGTTTGAATGTCAACACAGCTTTGTGCTTAGTTTTATGATTAAGAACTTCCATGACACCATACTGAAAAGAAAAAGAAAATTAATGTTCCAACTATTTCTTCACTATTTTAACAACTTCACATTAAAAAAAGAAAAATTGTTACTATAATTAACAATAGCTAAATCATAAATGAAAAACTGTAGTTAATTGAAAATTATCAGTGAAATAACTGAAGTGCCTATCTATAATGGTAAATTTTGACATATTGATACTAACAGACAACAGTCAAAAATCCCTTCTACTAATTTCCTTTTTGAAATCTTTATTGCATTAGCATTTTCAAAATCACTCACTGCAAGATCTAATCAACAATAGGAAGTTGCAAATGCAAACATGCCCCTGTTGACTGATGGAAGGTCATGAGGGGAGGATTAAATATATATGTAGAAAGAGAGAGAGGTAGTTGAAGAATCAGAAAGAGTTAGAAAGGTTTAAAGTTAGTTCACATTTAGAAGCATGGAGAAAGTGGGTGGAGAGAGAAGATGAATCTTTAAAACTTTTATAGTAAGATTACTTCAACTAGCATCATGTCAACTCCAGACACAAGAGATAAAAAATAAGTAATAAAAGCTTTTTAAAACTAGTGAAAAAGGAGATTTGTTGTGTTTCCTTTTAGATTTTCCTTTTATAAAATCACACCACCACAGAAGCAGCAAGCATCCAAATTAAGGCTAACAACTATCTAATGTTTTTTTTTAAGTCCCTTTCTTTGAAACATCATCCTCTGAAATTTGCAAATGAATGATAATTTTGTAGAGTTTCCATTTTTAATCAAACAAATTCTCAATAAAACTACCAAATGCTAATAAGAATCCATGACTCCATAAATGAAAGCTTGAATTTTATCATAAAAGGAGAATCACACAGATTCAAGAGTTTAAGTAATTTGATGATATTCTACAAATATATTTATATTTAAATCTTAATCAGTGATACATATTTTCTCTTTACAATTTTGATAAATCATTGTCTTTATTAGTATTATTATTCCTTGCGAGTTTTACACACCAGTGTTAGCTGATGGTCTTTTACTGGAGTCCAAGTGATAGCAAATCTCAAATCTCAAGGGCTCTTCTCAGTATTCTGGCTGATCTTAACAATGCTGTATTTTGGATGGGCTCTGCTCATCCTCCAATTTCCAACTCTTCCTGCCTCTGGGGATTGTTCCAAGTGCACCAATTACAATTGGTATCACTATAACCTCAATGTTCCATAATTTTTTCAGTTCTCTGACAAGGTTCAAGTACTTGTATCTTTTTTTGCTTACTCTGATTTTTTACTCTGTGGTCTGCCAGGACGGCAAAATCCATTAGTTGGCAGGTTCTTTTTTTTTCTTAACTATTGCGAGGTTTGGTCTCCTGGTCTTTATTATTATTATTATTATTATTTAAGATTATTTCATAATTATAATATGGGTATCTTAAAAATCTAGTCATTAAAATGTTTTTAAGTTTGATAAAAAAAAATTCAATGAGATTTGAGTATTTTTTTTTTTCGTTGAAATACAATTGTATAAGGTCTCTTTAATATCAAAGATGTTAAAATTTATACATAGCAGTTAGGTATTTGAAAAATGGCTATACATCTTTCCAAACAATGTATTTACACATCTAGAATCACTTATGTGAAAAAAAAACTGACTTTAGCATTAAATAACCCAACTAATGCTGGTATACCATAAAACCAACCAACCAAAATCTAAGAGAAAAATTAACTATTTGTCTTACTAAAATAACTATTTACATTTGATTATACATTACTAATTAGGTTTATAAGTAATTCTTCAAGCTGAAAAGGTAAAATAATTACATAGCATTATTGCTTAGATAGAATGAACAAAACAAAACATTTAAATTGATAAATTGTCACTTTAAAATAAGAATAATAAAATTTTTTTACCACAATATCAATTTCATAAAATAACAAAAAATATAATTGTTAAATCGTTTTTCTGTTATATGGATTTATTTTTTATAGTAAAAATTAATGTTTGTAACTATGTGGTGTGAATTTTTATTTAACAAAGATTTAACCTCTTTATTTAATGTAGATAGGTACTTCACCAAATAAAATAAATGTTCATGATATTTATAATAATATGCTAAAATAAATTTTAACCAAACTTTATCTGTACACATTCTTCAGTATTTTCCAGAAAGATCTGGAAAGCTTGGATTAATTTCATATATATATATAAATCAAGCCAGTGATATTTGAAACACTAAATCTGTTATTTTCTGTGTTCATGAGATGATTTTTTAATTACATTGTATGGTAAACTATAAGCTAAAATATAGATCTCTACTCAATTTGTTATTTTAAGAAATGTTTGAAATAAAAACTAAGTAGAATGATACTTGAAATTATGAACAGAAATGTAAAAATATATTTTCAGAAAACATTAATATGCATAAAAATCTCTATTTGCCATATGTATTTACAAGTAAACAGAGCTTAAAAAATCTCAGTACTTACATGTTCAACCCATAGCTTTCCAACAATAACATTATGTACACAACAATTAATATTGGACCAGGTGTAGACTTCATTAAACCTAGAAAAAATAGGAACAATGAACATTTAAAAGGTATAAAAGCAAAGAATCAGCAAACTCCTGTTTTTATATAAAAAGAGAAGACTAGGAAATTTTAAACATGCTTTGTAAATTACCAATGCTTTAGAAGAATTTGATTTTTACCAAAAATATTTCAAACACCTATATTAGTCAGTGTGCAGATTACATAAATCATAGTGCAAGGGTGGTGAATCAGCAGTATGTGAAAACATTTTATTGCAAAAAAAAAAAGAAAAAAAAAGATACATTTTTTGGTAATGATAAAAAACTTTTTAAAAATTTCATTTAAAAATAAAATTGCCTTCAATAATTTTTGTTTTAAACTAAGCAGTCTTAAGGAAAATGATTCTTTTTTTTTTTTTTTTTTTTTTTTTAAAAACTTGCTTCTTTCTATTGAATTTGTTCATTATAAAACCTAAATTATGATTAATCAAATTAAAAGTAAAAAGTTGTCAAAAAGATACATATTTAACTTTACAGCTTTTGAATTCTGCGGTCAAGTATTCATATTGAAGTGCTCATATTTTCAAACACTTTTTCCTCTTTCTCTATGAAATAATTTGCAAAATACAATTATGATAAAAAAGGTTCTTTAAAATGGACATGTGAATAAATCTTTTCAGAAGATTATAGCTAACATGTGCACACAATATTCAGCATCTGTGTCATGAAAAGAGATAGCTTCACGGTAAATTTGGACAAAGTCTTCACTATTTGAAAATGGATACCCAGCATCTGAGCTCACAAAATTCCAGGGCTCCAAACTAACTTTTATCAAATTGTCATGTGAAAAAAATTTAACTGTCCCGAATTCAATAATTTTTCTTTTTTTTTTTACTTTTCCCTTTTGAATAGGGAAATAAATCACTCTTTTGAGATAAAGTTTTATAAAAAAATAAAAGCATATTTTTAGTTATAACTTGGTACCTTTGTTTAATGGGATATCAACCTTCATTGGTTATTTAATGCCAAAACCATCCTTGTAGAAGAACAGTAGTTATATTATTTAACCCATAGATACATTTCACAAGGATATTAGTTTGCAAGTGAACATAATAAACACAACTGGAGGTTGAACTTGTTTATAGATATATTGAGGGAACATACCTGAAAAATTTTAATAACAAAAAATAAATAAATAAATAAATGAATGAAATCTAATTTAAAAAATTGTGACATAAAATATTTTCAATAACAGTTGTAAGAAAAGCTGAGTATTTTGATTTATTTTTATTTCCCACTTGTAAGCAAGCAGAGACAGTGTGGTAGTTAGTCTTTGATTCTTGTCTAATCTAAAAATTTTATGGTTTTATAAACTAGTCTGGAGTAAGGGTTGTCAATTGGAAGGAAAATTTATTAATCCAATTTCTATCCTAAACTCAAGCCATATATATATATATATATATATATATATATATATATATATGAGAAAATTTTAAAACTCAAAATGGTTTTAGGAGAAAGCAATTCACAACATCTTAAATTCGGACTATTCATCACATTATCAAAGGAGTAGTGTAAAAAATCTCAAGGTAACACTATTGTTGATTGTGGATCTCTCCAAGTCATTTGATTCCAAACATTGGAAGGGTGGAGTAAATACTTCTAGAAAAGAAATTGTCACTAATATAATGAACAGAAAGGCAATGGTTTGTTCATCTGATGGTGACAGAGATTTCTTTGACGTTATCACTGGAGTCTTGCAAAAAGATACATTAGCATATTTCTATTTATAATCTACACATTACATACTTTAAACGTCAATAGATCTCATGGAAGAAAAGGTTTTCACACGAAAAAACAAAAAGCAGATGATATCCAGCAGAAACAATCATGGATGCAGACTATGCAGATGATGAAGCACTTCTCACAAATACACATACACAAGCCAAATCTCTGCTGCATAGACAACCATGGGCATTGGCTTCTATATGAATTCAGATAAAACAGAGTTAATGTGTTTTAAACAAGATGATGTGCCACCTCAACATTAAATGACAAGTCTTTAAAATTAGTAGACCATTTGCACATATCACAGTAGCAATATCTAATCTACAGAAAGCAACATTAACATAGGCATAGAAAATGCATGGATTGATATTGAAAGATTATCAACTATATGGAAATCTAATGTCTATGATAAAATAAAATAGGAATTCTTCAAAGCAGTAGCCATGTCAGTACTATTGTATGGCTGCACCATATGGACTTTAAGAAAGCACCTGGAGAAAAAGCTGGAGGGGAACAACATACAGATGTTGGGTGCTGTACTGAAAAAATCATGCAAGCAGCACCCCACAAATCAGCATCTGTACTGCTACTTGCCTCCCATCTCACAAACGATCCAAGTAAGATGAACAAGACATTCAAAGCTCTGCTGAAAAAGCAGGGATAAAGTAATGAGTCACATTCTACTGTGGGGTCATACACCAGCGTTTGCTGACCAGCAAGGACTTATATTCATTAGTTCTGTACAGACACTGGATGCCGTCTGGAGGACTTGCCAAGAGTGATGGCTAATTGGGACAGCTGGTAATAGAGAAAGTCAAGGAAATCCATGCTGTCAACATGACATGATGATATATATATATATATATATATATGCTCATTTATTGTTTTTATATCTAACTTGGAAAGTTGGTTGGTTGGGTTTTATAGCTTATCAACCCTTGTAGGCTATTTAATGCCAAGTCCTCTTTATAAATATATATTTAAAAGATGATTTGTAAATGCATATTTTGTAGATAACAATTAAAAAAAAAGCAAAAGCTCATTTGTTTGTACACAGTTGAATGGTTTCAAGTATTCCTATCTAACATGAATGATTCTATCTATTATTAATCACTTGTTTGCCCAGTTAAATGGTTTCAAAAATTGCTATGTAAAACTAACAGTTTAACATCAGTTATTTATTTGCACACAGTTAAATGGATATACATACTATTTGTAAATGAATAGTTTGTAGATGATTTCATTTTTAAAAAGTTAAAGCTAATTTGTTTCCACACAAATAAATATTGCTATTGTTTGTGCATACTTAAATAGTTTCAAGTATTGCTATCTAACACTAATAGTTCTATTTAATATTAATTATTTGTTTACACACAGTAAAGTAGTTACAAGTATTGCTATTTAACACTAAAAATTCTAATCAACACTATTCATTCATTTGTACACAGTTCCAAGCATTGCTATGTAATACCAATAATTTAATTTTTGCATATAGTTAAACAGTTTCAAGTATTCCAAAGTAATAGTTTTATTTGAACTCAGTTAAATGTTTTCAAGTTAAATTGTGACAATAACAATTCAATTTAACCTCAGTGATTTGTTTGCACACAGTTGAATAGTCAAACAGTTCTGTTTGACCCATAAATGGGATCCTATCAGGTACTACTACTCCAGATCAGAATGGACTTGGAAGCAATGGCAATGAAAGGGTACTTCCTATTCCCTAAAGCTTCAGAACTGGAGCCTCACCATCAGATGGTTTAATGTCATAGTCATTGAGGAGGTCTTATGTCTGCAGAGATGCAGATGGCATACTTTACAGACTCAGCCAACTGGGCTGTATTTACAAAGTGTAATTTTATTAATTAAGAATATAAAAAAAAAGGTTTATCATAAACTTGTTCTTGCAGGGTTTTTGGAAAATATTATTTATATTTTTTCAGAGCTAAATCATTATTTTTGCTACTTTGATTGAAAATTATTTTATAATGAAATAATCACTGAATTTTATTATCACTTTAAACTCAACAGAATATTATCATTTTGTTCTTAAATAAAATTGTAAAATGTAAAAAAAAAAGGATTTTTAACAGAAAATTTTATTTATTTATTTTTTAGGAATGAATTATGAAAAAAAAAGTGGTGTTTTAGAATAGAAACAGTTTTAGTTTTTGGTGAGGACTTATTTGCATAGATTTCTATTGATTTAGGCATTTTAGTTTACAATTATTCCCAAAAAATATCTTAAGAAATTAGTTTTATATTTATGAGGAGAGTTTAGTTTGAGATTTTCAAAATGTTACAGTAGTTATAAAGTAGGTGGTATGTTTATTATCATATGTTCATCATAAAATGGACACTTACTTTATAACCAGTGTAACATTTTCAAACATTTTTATAATCATAATTTAGGATGCCTAATCATAAGCAATCTGGTACTTTTTAAATTCACACCAAAATAAAATAATAAAAAAAAATAATGATGTGACCTCTATTCCAAAATTCTGCCATAACATTTTAAGTACTATTTTCAGTTAAAAGTTCAGCAGATTACCAAAGGTGGAGGTGAGGGTTTGTGTTGGTGTCATCTTTTCTAACTCAATGTTCTATGCATCAAAGAAAAAAGAAATCCCAATGACATTTTATTCTATCTTTTTGAGACAAAGTTATTCTTTTTATCTCTTGCAGTTTAGTTTCAGATCAAAAAACAAGGCAAACTTTTTCCTAGATTTGAACAAATTAAAAAATAAAAAAATAGCTAAAATCATATAAAATCTGCAAATCTTTTTCATCATTTAAAAGTCAGTTATACTTATTGATTGCAATGTTTTTGTTTCCCATCATTTTACTAAAAAAAGGTCATCATATTAAGTCTTTCACATGATTTGCCTGAAATTAAAATATCAGGCATACAATATAGCACACCAAGCATGAAGTTAAAAAATATAGTTTTAAAAAATTATAAATTTGTTTCAAAGGTATGAGTCAGTCCTCTGAAGTATTTTGTAAAAACAACAAAAAACAGTGAAGCATAAAATGTGAAATAGTCACTTACTTTGTTAGTTCAAGAGTGATAATGCCTTTAGGGTTGACTTCTACTGATTTCCCCCAAAATCTTAATTTCGGATGAATTGAGCCATGAAATTGGAACAAATCTGATTCCACATGGAATGCACTGATAGGAGGATGATGGCTGACTTGCTCAGAGATCAAACGGAAACCCATATCAGGTCTGCAAAAAGAAAAAGACAATCATAAAAGAAGAGAAAAATGTGAATAAAATAACTGTGTTCAATTTACTTGTATGTGCTTGTGTTCAATTTATATGTATATGTGTATATAACAAGATAACTGAGCATATTCAACTCATGTGCTTTTGAGTATGTGTGAATATGTAAGCAGTTTTCTGATCCATGTCTATTTGAAAGTATCTATAAATGTAGCTTTTTTTTAGTCATTCACTGTACAGTTTTTAATTGATACATTCATACATGAAAGCAGGAACTGATGTGTTTTTGAAGGTTCTGAATTGAAAGTTTCTTTTTATGTATTTTTTAATAAACAAAATCTAAAGAATTCAATTGAAAAAAATGTTAAACTTGATCATTCAAAATAATGACAGGAAAATCAATTCAGATAAATATAAAAAGTAAGCATAAATTGATTTTGCATTTTCTGTGTTATTGAAACATTTTTATATTTTATGTATGTGATTTGAATGTGCTTATACCTGTACATATATTACCTGAAGGCACTTACAACTGTATAGGAGGATTCTCATATCAGGAATTCTTTTAGGTATAAATGTAGGACTTTATTTCTTTTCAAAATAGGAGAAAGGGCTTTAAGATTACCTACTGGAAAAAAGTGTTAACACCTTGTATGAGCAAAGATGGACCAAGGACTGAGAAATACCTAATAGTCTGTGTTGTGACAGATAGTAACACCCTAAATACATGGATTTGCAAGGACTCACAAAAGGCAACATGTGACATTATATACAATAGGAAATGGCCAAATTGTTTTGGTTTGATATGAAAATACCACCCAATGAAAAATACAGTTGTTATTGGTGTTGTTGGAGGTTAGAGTTTGAGTTAAAAAACTGAATCCAACGAGCAGCAATGATCTCCACCGATTCTCGTATTGCACTGACAACCCGCTTTTATCAAGTCAGAGACCATCTCATTTGCATACGAGCAGCGATAATTTGGGTGACTTTGCAAGATCAGATGGTTATAAAAAGTCGTGGGCGCCATCTTGAATTTCTTTGTTTCCTGGCCTGACTCTGAACGATGAACACGCAAGGTCGCTTAAAAGGTAAGCCCCCCTCTCCGTGTTCACAATTTTTGCCACAGAGTTCCTGTGCTATAGTGGTTAACATGCAGGACTGTAACATGCTAGTAAGTGAGGTCAAACTCCAGTTGCTCTATTATGTTCACTTTCAGACTAATATCTTTGAGAAAGTTATGAACCCCCTTACCTCTCTCAGCTATGGGTAAAATAGTATGACTACTGTTCTTCTACAAGAATGGCTTTGAAGGTTGATATGCCATTAAACAAAGAAATCAACCTGAAAATTATGGAAGATGAAAATTGTAATGTAAAAGTTAAAGATGAAACCGAAAAAGAAATTACAAACTTAATATCAAAAATAAATATTGAAAAATTATTGGCAAATAGATTTTTTTAAACAAAATAAATAAATAAAACCTCCACAATTTAGCAAGAAAAGGGGCAAAAAGAAATAGTGAACAAAATTGTAGAAAACACGTTCAAAAATGCCTTTAAAAAAGTATGAACATTATAGTATCATCATCATCATAATCATCAGTATGTCGCCCCATCAGCACGGATATCCCTGACCTTCTCTTGCCACCCCTCCCTATCGCCCATTGCTTCTGGCAGGTCTGGTTTGTCTAACTAAGATAGTTTGGTTTGGTTTGTTGGGTTTTATGGCATATCAACCTTTGTAGGTTATTTAATGCCAAATCCATTTTTATGTAAATAATCTGTTCTATTTAAAACAATTTAGTATAATGGTCAAAAATATTTCCATTTCTAACTATTCAAGCAGTTGTATGTAACAATTCGGTTAAGTGTAAATACAGTTTTAATGTCAAAAAACAGTTCTATTTCAAATAATTCAGTTAAGCATAAGCACGCAGTTTAAATGTAAGTAAGGTTTTAATTGTAAAAGTCATTTCTATTTCAAACTATTCAGATTTACTCAAACAATTCATTTTAGCATAAGTATGATGTTAATTCTATTTAACCCATAGATAGGACCCTTATCAGGTGCTACCACTCCAGGCCAGAGTGGACCTGGGAGCAATGGCAATGAAGGGGTACTCCGCATTCCCCAAAGCTCCAGCATTGCTGGAACCTCACCATCAGATTGTTTAGTGTCATATCCAGGTCTTACCCCTCTGCAGAGAAGCAGTCGGTGTATTCTACAGCCCCAGCCGACTGGGCATTTGAATAGTTTTCGTCATGGGTGGTAAGTGGCTATACAGCTGCTGCTTTGTGGGGTGCTGCCTCCAGGACTTATTCAGTATTGCTCGTAACATTTTTGTGTAGTTGCTGTCAAGCTTTTTCTCCATACATTTAGTTAGTGTCTACGTAGTGCATCCATACAGCAGTATTGACACAACTGCTGCTTGGAAAAAACTGTGTTTCATTTTATCAGTCAGGTCTGGCTTGCGTATGACCAATAGCCTATTGATAGCTGTCTATGCCTTTGCTAGTCATGTGTTGATGTCTGTCTCGATTGATGAGGCACTGCTTCCTAGGTAGGTGAACTTGTCTACCAGTTTCAGAGAGCTACTGTTTAGTATGGAGATGTCGCCTGTTTGATTAAAATACATATATTCCATCTTGTGTGCACTGACATGGAGGGCCATCCCTGCTGCTGCTCATTCTAGACTATGTAGCAGGGTTTTGGCTTGGGCGGGTGTATTTGCCAGAAGAACTAAGTCATTAGCGTAGTCTGCATCTGTAATTGTTTGTGCATGGTACCTTCTTCTTTCTTTTGTTAGCTTGAAACTGTTTTCTTTCATTTATCAATAGATGTTCTAAACACGTAATCTAGACAGATGATAAAGGAGTATGGGGCTATTGTGTCTTCTTGCGGTACACCTGCTACAATGATGAAGTAGCCTGTGTCTCCATCCGGGGAGCAGACTTTTACTTTTGTGTTTCTATATAGCATCATTATGGCTGCAGCAGTTTCTTTGGGTAGGCCATAGGTGAGTAGTATTTGCTCCATCTTTGTCATTCATTATTTGTCGACTTCACCAAGGCCTTTGACTCCATACAGATTATAGTATGAGAGAACAAAAAAGATTATTTCAATAATACCAAAAGAAAGAAGAAGAAAATCTAAATGAAAGGATTTTTTATTTAATAATGAAAAGAAAATATTAAAATGTAAACAGCTTGAATTTCAATAAGCTGCAAGAATGGGATTTGCCTCCCATGGTGGCACACATCAGCAATGACCAAGATACCAGCAGCCAACATCCTTAAAAACAAAAAAGATGGCAGGACATCAAAGGGACCCAGTCAAGACAAACCAGCACAGATGACCACAATAGCATCAGCAACAACAGATCTTGATGCAACGACCTAGGCAGCCATAGCAGAGCCCTTAACAATGACTAAGAAATCTCAACATAATTATCAAATTAAAGTCTTTTTTTTATTCCTCTTATCCTAGTCTCATCTCTGTGTTACTTCACACACTTTTTCTGTTAGTGTAAGTTATAAGATAACAAACATATAATGTAACCTTCAGCCTTTGGTACCATAGCTCCCACTAAAACATGAAGGAGGTGCAAAATTTCTACACAATTATAAATTTCAAAGGAGAGTGGAAAATGAAGGTTGGTTTGGTTGTTTTGTTTTATGGTAAATCAACCTTTTTCAGGTCATTCAACACTGAATATATTTTAAACAATTCAATTTAGTATAAGTATAGTTTTTGTTTACAAACAGTTAAATGTCAAAACAGTTCTATTTCAAACAATTCAGTTTAGCATGAATATGCAGTTTAAATGTCAAAACAGTTTCATTTCAAGCAACTCATTTTAGTAAAAGTTAACAATTTAGTTCTATTTGGTTTGGTTTGGTTTGGTGGCACATCAACCATTGTAGGTTATAAATGCCAAATCCATTTTTATACATATAAACAGTTCTATTTAAAACAATTCAGTTTAGTATAAGTATAGTTTTTGTTTACCCACAGTTAAATGTCACAACAGTTCTATTTCAAACAATTCAGTTTAGCATAAGTATACAATTTAAATGTCAAAACGCTTCTTTTTCAAGCAACTCAGTTTAGTATAAGTACGCAGTTTAGTTCTATTTGACCCATAGATAGGACCCTATCATGTTCTACCACTCCAGGCCTGAGTGATGGCAATGAAGAGGTACGTCGCATTCCCCAAAGCTCCAGCATGACTGAAACCTCATCAGATTGTTTTGTGTCATATCCAGGACACTCGAGAACCAGTTGGTATATTCTACAACCCCAGCCAACTGGGCAAGAAAATGAAGAAAATATGTGGATTAATCCAGACTTGACCGGAACAGAAAAAGAAGATGCATTTAAGATAAAAAAGAAGAATAAACAACATGATAAAAATAAAACAACTGAAAATCAAAACAATAATGGAAAAGCTATCAATGTAAATGAAAATTTAAACATACTTGTTTATATTTTCATTTAAAAAAAGAAAATTTGAAAATATTGAGTTGAGTTATAATTTCCATTTTTTAAAAGTAAGTTCTAATTACACATATTAAACTTTTAAATACAACAGGAAATTACAGGATTAAAGAGTGTTTCTATCAGTCCTTTTAATTTTGGTAGTGAAAGAGTGTGCATCATAATTTAATCTATGATCTCACAACTCTAAAATGGAGGAAATGAAAGTGTATATTTGACATGTAATATTGTGGGAGTTTAAGAATAACAAAACACTACAGAAACAGCTAAAACGTTTCTAGGTATTTATGGCCAGTGTCATTATTGACCACCAAGTCTGAAACTGGCTTTCAAAGTTTCCTTTTGGTGGTACATCATTGAGAGATGAACCCAGATCAGGACACTCATGAGACCTCAATCAAGATGCTTTAAGAGAATTGGTGGAATACTATCTGCACAAAAGTACTCCAGAATTAGCACTTGACCTCAACACATCTCAATCCACAATCTACTACCACTGGAAATATGATATAACCTTGCTGGCTTGATCTTGACCAATCAGTAACCAGCAATGTAACCTAGTAATGAGGGGCTACAGCTGGTCTTGTGTTTTTAGGTATGGTTCTGCTTGGTTTGATTAAGTTGTTCTTCATGACTATCCACTCTTATCCACTGTTTTGATCATAGAAGGTGCAGTCTTGGATCAAAGAATGTGTTATTTACTTCTGTTAGGAAAGTTTGATCTTCTAGGAAGTGTTGTATGATCATAACATGTCATAGGCTTTTTCAAGGTCAAAAAAGACCAATGTTCCTTTCTAACAAATGCTTCTCAGATTAGGATTTCTACACAGACTATTTGGTCTATGTACTTCTTTTGGCTCTAAGGCCTATTTATAGGTTTGAGAGGAGATTGTTTGATTTGAGGAACTATCAGTCTTAGATTGATCATCTTTTTGAGAATTTTCCAAGAACAGTTGGTTAAAGCTATATGTCTGTAACTGATAAGGTTTGTGGGATCTTTTTTGTTTTTTGAGGATAGGGATGGTGTAAAATAATTAGGGATTTCAGTTAATTATTTTAGTAGTAAATTATTTTTTTAGTTAAATTGGGAATTTGTGATCTACATCAAGGCTGGAGTGGGCATTTGTTTTATTTAGAGATGTCAAGCATGTAATAATAAGCAAATTCAAAGAGGAACAGTTGTTTAAGAATCAGCTGATATTTAATATTATAAGATAAACAATTATGTAAAATCAGCTGATATTTGGGACATAGTAGTGACATGTCATTAAGGATTACATAATTATTAATTTTAGGGATGTGTATATAAGAATAGATTTGAAGATACAGAGCTGACTGCCAGAGACACACAGAAGATGATGTAGGAGTCTCAACAAAGAAGACACTGGGGAGACAAAGGAGCAGACAATAGCAGAAGTCACGCAAGCACAAAACAGCCAGTGAGCAGAAAAACAATAACAGCAGCTGCCTCTCTCTTTCTCATCTTCCCTGTACAACTGTCTGCCAATCTTCTTGCTGACACACTTCTTTCTATCTCTGTTTTCGACAACTGCTATAAATGGTCCAACACAAATAAATTTTGGATCTGTGAAACCAGTTGTGTCATGTTTGACTATTTTTATCACAGTTGGGTAGTGTAACAACTTTCAATTCGGGACTGTTACAATAGTTATGGCTTGTTTCTAAAAAGTAAGGATGTTGCAGGAGATCCAGATATTGTATATATTTAGACATTTCAAGGATATTGTAGGGAGTTCTTTGAGGAGAGTGTAGTAGATTTCATCTGGACCAGTGGGTGAGTTATTGAATTTAGATAGAAAGTTTTGGAGTTTATTTTGGGTTAAGGGTGGGTTACAGCTTTTAGTATTGTCAGAGGTGAATTCTATTAAGTTCTTTTCATCTTTGGTGCTGAATGAGTTGAATTGAAGTAATTTATTGTGGATGATGCTTGAACAAAATTTTCTGCAATCAGGTTGGCTATATGTTTTTTGCTTGTGGCATTTGCATTTCCTTAAGAGGTGATTTATTGGAGTGTTAATGCTTTTATTTTGGTATTGGAGTTTATGTTTGAGGCACATTTGTGAATTTGGCTTCTTTAATGGTACATCAAGTTTTGGCTATTTATTGTTTATATTTGTTTATATTTTCTGATGCAGGGTTTGTTTTGAATTTTCGGAGACTTGTTTGATGTTATCTTATCATGCCTTTGCATTCCTCTGAGACCCATGGTTTGTGTTTTAGAGATATTGTGGTTTTGAGATAGTTTAGTAAATAGCTTACTAATGAGGGTGTTCATAAAATGTGCTACGGGTTCTACTTAATTCATCTTTGTTTTGGGGATTAGTATGGTAAAGCATAGTTTTTTGTAGGGTTGCCAGTTTGCTTTTTTAAAATTCTATCATGGGAATTTTGGAACTGCTTGTGGTTTTGAATTTTCTATTATAGTGTTTTCCATTATTACTGGGTTGTGGTCACTGTCACAAGGTCTCATTCATCTTCATAGAATATAACATCCTATGAAGATTGATGAGCCACTGAGGGTTAGGTCTATGGCAAAGAATGTACCCAAGGATAGGGCAAGGTGAGTCTGAGATTTCTGATTGTAAAAGCATAAATTGTTACAATTTGTCACGTGGTTTACCACTGAGAAGAGAGAAATAAGGAATTTCTACTATCCCTCCGTGTTTGAATTAGCAGGCCGCAAAATGACTGCTAAAAAGAGGAATAGTAATGTAGGTCAACTTCAGCCGGCCTGTCAGAAAAAATAAAGAATGTGGGTCAGAGTGAAAGCCAACAGATGTTTGCATTCTGTGACCGGATGGATAAAGAAGGGATATATGGACATATAGTAGTCCTAACGAATTGCCTGACAGGGGGAGAAGAAGATAGAAGCTAAATGATTGGCTAGAATCCTAAAGCGGAAATAACCCCCTTCTTCCATCAGCGGAAATAGGGGTAAAGAAAATCAGTTTTGAAGATGAGGTCGCCGTGAGTGGATGTGGGATCTGATGCCAAGACTCCGGGTGAAGAAAGTGGAAGGAATCTTGGACAAGAAGGACCTATGCCTTCAAGCCAGAGCATTATGTATATATAAAATTCCGTCAGCCAGTAAAAGAGAAAATACTCTCCGAAGGAACCCGTCGAAAAGATAAGTAAACATTAAGACTCTTTCTCCCTACACCCAATTATATACTCTCTCTCTCAATTTAAAGAAAGATGAAAGAAAAGAAGAAAAGGAAGAAAGACATTTATAGTTATGTATTATCTGCTGATAATATAGCCGACACATTGAATGTGTGTGTCCGCGTGTATATTAAAAAGATTGTTATATTTTAATGTCCCCCATGTGTTGAAGTTTGTTTATTGTGCTGTCTGCAGAAAAGTTGTCTGTTTCATGTTTCTTTTTCAGCTTCTTTCGCCCCATGTTATTCTCGCCTAAATTGTCCGATTCTTTCCTTTAAAAATATTATACAGGAAACCGGAGTTGTCGACTACTATAATTAATATTATTATACCTAAACCTAGAGGTCCATATCTTCCATTGTTCTAGGGGTAGGAAGAGCTAGTGGCCTGGTGGGTCTGTGTGTTAATGTGAAGTTTGGAAGCCCCTTGCCAGCGGCGGTCAGTCTAGCCCTAAATAACCCCCACATAATATGCCAGTTCCTATATGCCCGAGAAAGGACTCTGGACAAGGACTTATTCTACGAGGGATCAAGTGCCAAACAACCCCGTTTTCACACGTGCAAAAAATAAATTCCCATCTTGGGATTTTAAATATTTTGCCGTCACAAATTGATAATTTTTTTCGAGGATCTGACCACTTTTGTTCATTGTTTTACTTCCCCATATTATGTTGTGGCTATTAAAGTCTTCCATCAAGATAAACAGTTGTTTTATCAAGTTGTTAACTCTTTTTGGTTTATGGGGTCATTAGGTGGGGTTTATAAGCAAATTGAAACAGTTTTGTTGCTGAGACTACAATTGCTTCCACGTGGATGCTGATATTGATTTTTCCTAATTAGAATTGATACCTAAAGATCTTAGTCCAGTATCATGTAGGTAATATTGTTCATAGTTTTTTCATCTTTGATTTGTCACAGCTTATTTTGAAAGTTTCTTGGAGGCATATAGTAGTATGGTTTAGTTCAGCTATTAATAGAAACAGCTCATAGTAATTTGCCTTGTAACTGAGGCAATCTTATAGGATTATTTTATGACTCATACATTCCAGCTTTTGTTGTGTGATTGAAGTTTATTTTGTTATGGTGTAGTTTTGGTTTTTACTTGGTTGGATTCGATGATTTCCATGGTTTCTAAGCTTTTTGATCTAATTTTGTTGGGGCTTTTTGGATATTTAGGATTTCTCTGTTTTGGGGGCCTTTCCTGGGTCTCAGTTTCCATAAGTCCAAATTTGTTTTCTGTTTCTATCTGCAAGATTCCCTCTTCCAGGGAGATCTTTCTTTGGGGGTTAGCAGTGGGCTTTAATCATTATCAATTTTTTTTTGTGTGTATGTATGTGTGGGGATTATTAGGTTTGGCAGGGATAGAAAGAATGTACAGGGTTTGTTGTTGTTGGAGTTGTATTTTTGTTTGGTTTGTATTTTGTGGGTGGGTTTTCAGTTTCATTAGTCTCTAGACTAGAGTTCTTCTTTGGATTGGGTTAAACAGGGTTGGTGGGTGGCATCTTGTTTGTCAGGTTGGTCAAGCTTTTGATGATTCTATTAGTGTCATAAGTTCTTTTATTAGAGTTATCATCTCATAATGGGTCATTCCTTGGGTTGGATTGTTGATGGATTTGGCTATGTAAGTTATTGTTACTATGGAATTTTCTACTATTTTTTTGCTTTCAGGTACGAGATATTCTTTGTGAGTTTTATCTCTGATATTCTTTTTTCCATACTTCATCCTCTTTTAAATTAGCTGCATGATTTTGTTTACAGTTTGCGTAGTTCTGTGGTTGTTCACAGTGCAAATGGTCAGTTCTGCATTCTCCATATCTCTGAAGCATTTTTCTCTGATGTACCCAAATCTTTAGCCATTGTGATATCTGAATGGGTTGGGAATGTATGTTTTGACTTTAGTTAGAGCATATTCTATTTTTATTTTGATTAGGGTTTTGAGGGTGTTGAAGCCGAGAATATGTATTTGTTAGGATTATTTCATTATTTTTTCTTAATGAAGATTCTTTGAGCATCAGTAAAACCTTATTTGCAAAGGTTGGTTTTTATCTCATCAAGGGTGCAAAGGGAGAGATCTGAACTTCTCACTATGCCTGTTCACAAGTTCAGGGAGTTGTCGGGGTAGGTTTTTATACTAAGATTATAAAAAGGTTTGTTTTAGTAGTTCTGAATAAGTTTTCCTTGCAGCTTTCACCAGTAGAGTGTTGTTTGCAAGTTTCTTAATAGAATTAGATTTGATCGTGGAGCTGAATCTTTTCTATAATCAAAGGGGACAACTTGGTGATAGGGGTATCTCACACTGAGGAAAAGAATCAACAATTTGGGATCTGTAGGTTTTCATACTCAAAATGACTACACATCTAGTGATAGAAGGTGAACATTAGTCTTTCTTCAGCAAGACTGACCCTATAACCCCAGTTTTCTGATTAGGAATTTATATTTTTTAAAAATTTGCAAAACTGAGAGATGACTTGACATGACAAGCTAATAGATTGGATCTGACCTCTCTTGATTATCCATCTAGCTCAGTAAGGGCCAGAGTGGAGTGTTGCAAGTCATGTTGTAGCAGGAGCAATATCACCCCGAAATAATGATGTTAATACTATTAATAAAGATAGATATGCCGTAAAACAGAAAATGCCAAGTGAAAGAGAGGCATCTTTGAACAATTAAGACGTTGATATGCTGTAAAAACTTTGAAATATTAAGGTTACAGGTTTTATTTAGAAAACGAAATATAATCTTTAGTAAAGCGTTCAAAAGATATCAGATTATTAATAGAAAATAGAATTAAGAATGTCTTGATCTAAAGGCTAATTGGTTTGGTTTGATGCCATCTCCATCTTTGTAGGTTATTTAATGCCAAATCCATTTTTATGTAAATAATCAGTTCTATTTCAAACAATTCAGTTTAGCATAAGTACACAGTTTGTCAAAAACATTTCTATTTCAAACTATTCAGTTTATTCAAGCAGTTATATATAACAATTCAGTTTAGTGTAGGAACAGTTTCAATGTCAAAAACAGTTCAATTTCAAATAATTCAGTTTAGCATAAGCACACAGTTTAAATGTAAGTACAGTTTAATTGTGAAAAACATTTCTATTTTGAGCTATTCAGTTTAGTCAAGCAGTTTTAATTCAGCTAATTCAGTATAGTATAAGTACAGATTTTGTTTATATACAGTTAAATGTCAAAACAGTTCTATGTTAAACAATACAGTTTCATTGTCAAAAAACAGTTCTTTTTTTAAATAATTCAGTTTAGTATAAGCACGCTGTTTAAATGTAAGTACGGTTTATTTGTCAAAAACATTTCTATTTTAAGTTATTCAGTTTAATCAAACAATTCAGTTTAGCATAATTATGCCGTTAGTTCTATTTAACCCATAGATAGGGCCCTATCAGGTGCTACCACGCTGAGCTCGAGTGGACTTGGGAGCAATGACAATGAAGGGGAACTCTGTATTCCCCAAGGCCCCAGCATTACTGGGACCTCACCATCAGACTGTTTAGTGTCATATCCAGGACACTCATTGGGGGCGGGGTCTTACCCCTCTGCAGAGGTGCAGTCAGGGTGACTGGGCAATACACAGAGTTAGATGTCAAACAGTTTTATTTCAGATAATTCAGTTCAGCATAAGTACACAGTTTAAACGTCAAAACAGTTCTATTTTGAGCAATTCAGTTTAGCATTAATACACAGTTTAAATGCAAAAATCAGTATAGTGAAAGAAGTATGGTTTAGTTCTATTCAACCCATAGATAGGACCCTTATCAGGTGCTACCACTCCGGGCCAGAGTGGACCTGGGAGCAATGACAATGAAGGGGTACTCCACATTCCCCAAAGCTCTAGCAATGCTGGAACCTCACCATCAGATTGTTTATTGTCATATCCAGGACACTCGTTGGGGGGTTCTTACCCTTCTGCCGAGAAGCAGTTGATGTATTCTACAGCCCCAGCCGACAAGGCAATAAAGGTTAATTTTATTGGTAAATCAGATAACATGAATCTATGTAAAGTTTACCAAAATTGCTCAGATCTATTAATAGATAAACTTAGAACAATGAGAATATAGCCAGGGTACCAAAAGATGAAATGAGTGTGAAGTTTTTGTATTTCAAAAGTGTGTCAGGAAATAGGTTGACTCCATTCTTAATAAAAGGAGCCAGCAGCCAGTTAAGTTGAGTTGGGTTAGAGACAGAGAGTTGAGTTGGAGACTCGAAGAAGAGAGGAAGCAACATCAGAGATTGGAACAAAGTACCCACTAACATGCGCTGTCGACATAAGTAGGAAGAAGTGAATTACTTCCTCCAATAGCTAAGACTATGATTGGTACTACTATTACTACCGAAAAAAACGTGGTACGATAGACAACAACTATGGAAGGCAGTAATTATTGGGGATATGGTTACAAGACTCAGCATTCCTATCCGAGGTCGCGGTTAACCACCTGAAGAAGGCCAGAGGTGAAATTTGGCCGAAACGTAGTGAGAAGAAACAACAAAAAAACTATCAAGATGAGGACAAAAAGTCTGCAATAAATGAAAAATTAATTCTCAGATTAAGAAGCCTCATCTCAAAAGGATTCCCAATAAAGACAATTACAAATTCGGTACGGACCCGACTATGGAAGACCACATAAGGAGAACAAATAATTGGATTTATAAGACAAAAAAATCCAACCTTGATCGCCCTTTGGGGCCCGTGGCACAGCGGATAGAGGCGTTGAGTCTCTACAGTTCCAGGTGAGCATTGTCAGAAGATAGTGGTTTCAATTGCAACCCAAACTGGCCAGAGGTTTACTTGGTCAAAAACGTGGTACGATAGACAACAAATATGGAAGGCAGTAATTACTGGGGATACGGTTACAAGACTCAGCATTCCTATCCGAGGTCTCGGTTAATCACCTGAAGAAGGCCAGAGGTGAAATTTGGCTGAAACGTAGTGAGAAGAAACAACAAAAAACAACCAAGATGAGGACAAAAAGTCTGCAATAGATAAAAAAATTAATTCTCAGATTAAGAAGTCTCATCTCAAAAGGATTCCCAATAAAGACAGCCACCTCTCTCTTTTAACAAAATTACACAAAGTATTTTTTTTGTTCTCTTGATTATCGTTCATATGCAAGAGACATTCAACTTTTGCCATGAGAATTGTATTTAATGAATGTATTGTAGATGTTTTATATATATATATATATATAAATATATAAAATTATATATACTGATTTTTGCATTTAAACAGCATATTAATGCTAAAATTGGATCTACTTGGTCATATTTATTTTCTGTTAACCCATTTCTCACCCAAAAGCTTGCAGGTGGAGCAACAGAGAGCTTTTCGGAATTCTATGACCCAATAACTACTGGCCAGGATCAAAAATCACAACATAGCTAGTGAGTGAAATAGAATCAACATTTGAAACCAGAGACTTAGGTCTAACCAGTGATACTGGATCATACAGGACCAATGGCCAGTCTTGTGGATGACATAGGCCTAGAGGGGTTAGGACACAGTGTCACATGGACGCCTTGACCAGAGATCATATTACAATTGACACCTTGGGAGAGGACTGATGTTACAATGTGGCCACTTGGGTAATTGGGTCACCTATGGCTCAGTCAATAGGATCCCATCCTAAAGTGTCACAGGTTGCCACCCATGGCTAACAGGTGTCCTCATTGGCTGTGGGGATCTTACTCCTCAATAAAGTTTCAGTCAGCATATTCTACTACCCCAGCTGGCAGGGAGATGGAAATTAGAATGTAATATTCAGATTGGAAGAGATACAAAGAGTGATGAATCTAATCAAAAGAGTAAAAGATTTCAGTTACTGGGAGAGACTGGGGTAATTAAGATTAACTACTAGAAAGCAGAATGAGATTATTCAATTGAAACTTTCAAAATAATTCATGGAATTTCTAATTAGAGTAGATATTTTTTCAGTATTTATTCTTGAACTGGAAATTTATAATCCAGACAGATTTTTAAAATAAAATCTATTATCCAAATGAATTTTTTGCTAATAGGGTAATATATTTTTGGAACAAATAACCCAATAAAAAAACAGCAATAGTACAAAAAGTTTTTAAATTGAACTGGATAATTTCAGAAATAATGGTAAGAAAAATAATTTGACATGTATAAAGATATTGTAGGAGTATTATCTATGTACAATGAATTGTGAAAAGATTTTTTAAAGGTTGATATGAGAAGATAGTAAAAAGAGAAGATGCCCAAGGAAGCATAACTAACAAATAATAATAATGCAAATCAACTCTTAAGGCACACATATAAGCTTACATGTATATTTTTTTCCAATTATAAGCTTTGATGTGAAACCATAAAACATAATGAATGAAATTGTCAGTGTTTCACTAATTTGTTTTAAAAACTCCCAAATATTACAATATCTATAATTTCCAATAATGAATTAAAGATATATTTCTCTACAGAATTCCTTTTTTCATGAACTTCCCAATATAAAAATTTGTATTTTTTATTCATAGTAACAATTATCAATTGAAAGCAGGTGTAAATTTTATAACTGACAACAAAGTTTATAAAGTATATATTGCTTTAGAAAAATAAGATCACAGCAATGATAAAAAAAATATACATAAAGAGTGATGATAAATTTTGAAAATCCAGAACTGTTTACATTTCATTTCTTCCTACACTCCTGCTCTGTAAAGTTATGTAGTACTGCAGCATAAATAAAATTCTGAAAAATTCCTTGTCTGTAATAGCTCTTTACATAATATGTGTAGAGCAGGCAAAATTAAATACACAAATAAACATTATTCTATAATAATAAATGGTTTACACTAACATGTTAGGACTATGATTTTTTCTAGAAGACAACCAAGGTATTTCATATAATCATTTATTATCTTTGTTTTTATAGTATGACTAAAGTTGAAGGAATTTGAGGTTATTACTTGTACTTGTCTAGATATTATTCTTCAACTAATTACAATTTCTCTGACATGTATATTCATCTTAAAATTAACCTTCATTAAAGTATAAATAGAGTTAAAATAGTCAGAATGATAGCAATTTACATTAGAAGACATTAATGTACAAAGTGGCTACTGTCAAGATGTTTTGTATGATAAATACTGAGATTTCTATAAAATCTAATTTACATCATTCCATGGTTATTTAAAAGAGTGATAAAATCTCATGCTGGTATTAAAGTTGATCCCCACAATCTTTTTGCAAAACATTATAAGAAGAAATTTTAAGTTAATAAAATCAATCAAATCAAAGCATAAATTAGATCCTAATCCTCCATTAATCAATACTAACATAAATAATGGGACATTAATATGTCCGGATCAGCACTTAATCTCTTTCTTTTTTCAAATAAATTTTTATATTCCACTCTTTTTCCTTCCGTGTTACTTTGAATCTCTTTTCAATTTATCATAACTACCAATTATTTTTGATATTTGTTTATTTCCAACTCATTATTTTTTCAGTTTACTCAAGTTATGCCTTATGCAACCAAAACAGAATTTCTTGATACTCAGTAGTGAGATCAGATTATTTGACTGATTATATAGATACAATACTGCCCATAAATAATGACCCCTAACAATTTTTTTTAATAAAAATTTTCTTCTACACCAAAAATACCACGGTTTTTGAAATTTTTAATCAAAAATACACAATCAAAATGGATATTATTTGGTATTATTCATCACCAAACTCTACAGTATTGAAACTTTGTTGGCAAAAATATAAATATATATCAGTCAAAAAATAAGTACAGGTCTTATATATATTTATGCAATTTTATTTTAGGTTACAGAGATGCTGCAATAATATGTTTGATTACTGTGTTTCAATACAGTAGAGCTTAGTAATAAATAATAAACAATAATATTTGTTTTCATAGAATAAGTTTCCACTAAAAATTATAAAATCCTGGTATCTTTGGTTTAGCAAAGTGGGGAATCCCTTTGGCATAATGGCTAATGTGCTGGACTGTAGCCTTGAAGTAAGCGAGTTTGACCTCCATTTGCACTATTACATTCACTTTCAAACTGATACCCTTCAGAAAGGTATGAACCACCTTATTACCTCCAGCTATAGTATCACTGCTGTTCTTCTATAAGGATGGCTTTGGCATCATATAACCCATGATAGTCAATATGCCATAAAACAAAGAAACCAAACGATTTAGGAGAAAATTAGTTTTTAATAAAAAATTGTTGGGAATGTACTTATTTACAGGTAATACTCAGTGTGCATGTGTGTGTGTGTGTGTGTATATATATATATATATTAATCTTTATATCTAATCTATAATTCTATTGGTGCAAAAAAAACAAAAAAAAAACAGATTGTACAATTTGCAAATTCTACAAACTGGTATCCGGGAAAAAAATTGTCAGAAAGAAAAAAAAGGAAAAAAAAAAAAAAAAAAAAAGCTAAGCTAAAACGTAATAAAGTGCTCAATATACAAGATAGAGCTAATATCATAATAATTCCTACATGGCCACAAGCGAGTCTACCTAGGTTTCACCAAACGGCTCTTCAGGATTGCTCTGGTGAGGTGGGTTAGGATAAAATACATTTTATTGGCTAAATGAGGATATTTTTACTCAAAATAAGCAGCATTATGAACTAGCCCTAAAAATAGTGGATATAAAGAAAAACTCATATATAAAAGTAGAGAAGACAATACAGACATACAGAATAAGAATAATAATAGAAAAATCTTATGGTTCAAACCCCCATATAACATGACTGTAGCCACAAAAATAAGAAGAGTGTTTTAAAATATTAGGAAAATTTTTTCCTAAGACAAGTAATTTATCAAAAATATTTAATAAAAACAGTGAAATTAAGTTACAACTGTATGCCTAACACTTCCACATTAATTAGTAGAGGCAACTCAAAAAAGCTTAAGAGAAATAAAGATACTTAACCCCCAAATTGTAACTCTATTACGAAGGAAAACTGCCCCCTCAAAGGAAGATGTCAAACAGAGTGTGTAGTACTCAACCTAAGCATTAACAGTAACAATAAGTGATAAAAAAGTGTATGTGGATTCAACACAAGGTCCTTTCAAAGATATTACGATCATAAAGTAGCTTCATGCATGAAATATATAGACATAAAACTAGTTTGTCCAATTACCTATGGGAAGTCAAACACAAATTTTGTATAGATCCTATATTGAAATGGGAAATCGTGAAAAGATGTAAATATAAGCAGGAAGGTAGATACTGTAAACTATGTATGGAGCAAAAATTAATCATAGCTGTATATAATAGACCAAAGGAATTGCTTAACCAAAGATCTGAATTATCTAATATTTGCAGACAGAGGAAAAATTGGTTCATTAGTGAATAAGAAGAACTGATAAAAATTATATTATTTTTTTTTTTTGCCGGTTTCTCAAATAAAGGTTCTTTTTTTTAAATATGCTAATTTCTGTATAGGTGAGGGGTCTTTTTAGCCAATAAAATGCATCTTATCCTAACCCACTTTGCTGGAGCAATCCTGAAGAGCCGTTTGGTGAAACCTAGGTAGAATTGCTCGTGGCCATATAGGAATTACTTTCATTATACATATATACGAGGATCATTAAACAAGTTTCCAGATTTTTTTCGTATGGGCGCTTTTATTGATAGTACACACATGAAACTCTAGTCTCCTTAGAAGAAATCTCCTCCAGCTGCAATGCACTTGTACCATTCAACAACTTCTGGAAGGCCCCATGGAAGTCTTCTTGTATGAGCATATCAATGACCTTTGTCACAGCCTCTTTCATCTCCTCAATTGTCTCATAACGACAGCCTCTGAGCTTAGGGAATAGCAAAAGTCACAGGGAGCAAGGTCTGGACTATAAGAGAGGGTGGGGAACTGTCTTGATGCCCATCTCGGTCAAATAGTCTGTGACAAGGATGGAGTTGTGGACTGGTGCATTGTCCTGGTGGAAAAGCCACTGACCCGATTTCAAGAGTGCTGGCCTCTTCCGACGGAATCTCTTCCTGAACTCCCTTAAAACCTCAACATAGTAACCCTAACCCTTTGACCAATCAACTCTGGTGTTCTGACTCCCTTACTCTTACCACATCTCTCATCTTCCCTCACAGACTCCCTACCTTCCTTGAATCTCTTATGCCACTCAAAAACTGATGCTCGGTTCATGCAAGATGGTTGAAAAGCAGTCTGAAGCATTCCATACGTTTCTGTGGCATTTTATCCAAGTTTAAAACAGAATTTTAGTGCATGTTGTTCTTCTAAAGTGTCCTCATGTCCAGATTGCATTTTTGAAATTCACCAGCTGTGACAATCAGGCTTTAGTAGGGTGTATTCCAATTGTTGCTGTAGCTGTTCATTTGAAGCTGAAATCATAAAAATTGATCAGTCATCTCATAAGATGTATAGCAATAACATAGTGAATTTTCAAGAGTCTATGACAATTTTAAATGCCTTTACAAAAAAGTCTGGAAACTTATTGAATGCACCACATATATAGTCACATAAGTAGATTTGATGATTACTTTAGATATCTAAAAATCAGTAGTAAATGAAATTACCAAACTATGTCTTTTATAACAGTTACTACATATAGAACTAAAAGTAACAACTATTATGGAAAAAGGTAATATGCTTTAAGAACAGAATTAAGTTTTTTCTAGTATTTTGAAGCAAAATTAGAGTAAATTGAGAATATATAAAAAGTATTTAATGACTAGAAAAAAGTTCTCTATAACTGCAAAATATTTTTTTAACTAATGAAATAAATCAACTTACCTTTCTAACTCATATGTCTCACCCAACAAAGAGTTGAATGGTTTACCTAACCGGTCCCAGTTGGAGGATATAGATGATACAGCAAATGCACATACATACTGGAAAATAAAATGAATCATTAATCTTCAGAATGTCTATTTGCATATCTATATTAATAACTGGCAATAGTTTGTTCTCTATTGATGAAAATCTATCAAATTTGGTAAACATACTTACTGGAGGGTTTTAACATTAAAAAAAAATTGTTCTCCCTTAAGAAATAAATAAATGAGGGATATTTTTAAGAGGAAATCTCTAACAATAATCAATGAGAAGGTATGTGGCTGCAATATATAACTTATGCAGAATTTATATTTCCAAACTTAAAAAGAGAAAAAACATAAAATTGTGTTGCTAAAACAATTATTCACATTTAAATATTATCAATGAAGTTTCTAGGATGTTCTTCATATTAGAGCTATGACAGGGTAGGTAATAATACCTCACCTTATCATAGGTTTCTTGGTGTGGTTTCTTTGTTTAATGGCATATCAACCTTTGTAGGTTATTCAATGGCTAAGCCATTCTCCTAGAAGAACAGTAGTGGTACTATAGCTAGGAGGATAAGGGGGTTCATACCTTTCCCAAGGGTATTTGCCCGAAAGTGAATGTAATAGCGCGACTGGAGTATGAACTCGCTGACTACGATTCTGCAGTCCATCACTTTAACCATTACGCCACAAGGACACCCCCCTTATCATAGGGCCCACATTGATTTTCAGAGAAGTTTGACAACAAGCCCCATTGTGTATAGCATAAAGATACTTGTTTTTCGATTGTAAGGTCAAAGAGAGGTTTTCTTTATATGAAGAGACTGATTGAGAAAGAATTAATTAAGAGAACAGATTGTTTCTGATAAATTGATCTCGAAATTTGAATTTTTTTTTTCTCTGTCTGTATTTATTGAATCTGTCAAAACCAAGAACTAAGGAGTTTGTCAACTGACTTGGATCAAGCTGAGTAAAAATCTTGGCTTTAGAAATCAGTTATCAAAAAATCAAAAATTTTTATTCCTCACATTCGACAGGAAAAAGAAATGACTGTCATAAAAAAAAAAAATTGCTGAGAGACACATGCCACTAGTCAAAAGAAATCATCAAGTAAGTAGCAGCAGAGATACCAAGCTAACCAGTAAACAACCAATCCTGGTAAAGTGATTTGTATTCATCAGATTTTGACAAGTAACAGAAAACTTGGAAACAACAGTTGTTTCAGATAGAAAGTCCAAAGTTTTAAGTTGGCAGTCAAGTCAGTCCCAAGTATGCCAACTAGAAGAAAAGACCCTACATGAAGTAGAATGAATTGTCTCCAAACCTAATAACTGATGCCAAAATTGACTGATAATGTAATTCCTTCAGACCAAAAGCCATAATCTATCAATTAGCTAAAATAACTTAGTGGGAAGTTTAGTCACTGTCAAAGCCAATAAATAGTAGGAAAACTATCAGGTCATTATCTCTCTGCCAGCACAAGTCTTGCAGAAAAATATACTCATGAGAAGTTGTAATTTACAACAATAAATGAAATAACAGTCACTATTGTTGGATATCGATTTGGATTTAAAGACTTAACTTGATTAATTGTGGTGCATGGCTGGCAACAACTCAATCCTGAGCTCAGAGATCAATTCAGATCTTTGACAGAACCTGGGTGAAAAATTCATTGACTGAGAGTGTTACTAGTTAGTGATCAAGGATAGAATCTTCCTAACAGCTGTCCAGAGCATTGTGACCAGGATAATCATAGAAGCCAATCATGTTACAAAGTTGTAAAATATTAACTTAAAAATGTTAAAAAGTTATTGTTTAGAAAAATGGAAAAGCATGTCTGTGATCAAGGTCTTGACCTCTTAACCAGCCTAAGTTAGTACTTCAGCTAGTGGAAAATATTTTTTTCCTGAAAATATCATAACTTTAATTAGCCATCAATTTATATCATATTTTTACATTACAATAAGTTATCTTCTAATATAGGTTATGTGATTATACCACTGATCATATATTGATCTAATTAGCACCTTATAAGAAATCTGCCAAATTGCATAATACATACAGAAATAATAATCATCTTTCAAAACATATTATTCAACTTAACAGACATGTTTTAAGTTCATGCTCTAGAGAAATATGTTAGAGCTTATCATTATTTGGTGAACTGAAAAATACTTTTAATTTGGGTTATTTTCTATATATTCTGCTTTTTGCACTAAGCATTTACATACTAGAAGAGTTCCTATAAATGATGGGAATATCTACATATGATTGGCAATTTTGTGTATCTATCAGTTTAAGATGAATGGCATCTGTTGTGTTTGAGAGTTGAGGATGCAGGCATATCAGTCAATTAAAATCCTTTTTCAAATCATTTGAGAAAGAAGGAAAGCATTAGCAGAAGAAAGTGAAGAGAGAATGAATTGGAAAGAAAAAATTCAAAAAGAGAAATGTTATATTCTGAATTGTGGGCGAGAAATGCGTATGGTTGCAAAACAAAGAACGTATAGATACTCACAATAACACAGTAATGATGTTATAGAAAATTTTTATAAATAGATTAAGTACAGAGAGTAGAATGGAGAAATATGTTTACAGTTGAAGAATGAATTCAGTGGTAGTAGTTACAAAGTTCATGTACTGTACTTGTCTCGTGGTGAAGGGATGGGTTTCTCGGAATTAGGACGGCGTTGGTAGCTGCGGCGATCGTTTGATGTATCGGATGACAGGCGCCGGACGGTGCGTAGAATCCTGAACACGGGTCGTGTGAAGGAACAAGTCTGTCTGATGATTATTTGGTCCGTCTATTTATATATTTTCTGTAGGCTCAGAAACGGCAATTTTTGTGCCCCGCGGGAAGCGTTCCGATTGGATATTTATTAATGTATTTTTTTTTGTTAATTTATCGCAAACGGAAGTTCTGCGCGGAGCCCATGCGTGAGCGACTAACTTTTCATTTTGAGTTGAGAACTCAAAGTGTTAACTTCCGTTTTTTTTTTCTTTTCTTTTCTTTCTTTTTGTTTTTTCAAATCAAGGCAAGATCTCGTCTTGTAACAGCTCCCCCAGATCTTACCATGATTTGAAGTTGCTATGTTGTTAGTGCTTGCTTGCGTGCGTGTTTTTTTTTTTTGGTGTTGTGTATTATTTATTTTGTTTTTTGGCACATAACGAAGTCTTTAAAGCGTGCTGGGAGTTGCCCTCGTGTTGTTCGTTTCGTTGGGTTTTGGGTATTGTCTCCGGAACTGCAGTCATTTGCGACAAGATGCTCCCCTGATGAAAGTGTAGGGAGTTGTGACAACGGGTGATGGGTAGGTTGCAGGGGTGGACAAGGAGGTAGGAGTGGTCGTGTCGACGGGTGATTGGGAATTTGGTGAGGTGGGGATAGAACTGGAGGTGGGGGTGGTCGATGCATGTGTTGCAGGTCATTTGGTCGTGGTACGAGTCGACGGACGTGTCCACGGTGAACCCAATGCGTTTCACAGTTTTCGTTTTTCACTTGAACTACCAAACCGTTCGTTTTGGTGACCTCAAAGTCACCTATCCAAGGCAGGTGAGACAAGTGGGCTGTTGCGGATTGCGGTCGGTGGAGTAGCACCTTGTCACCGACTTGTATCGGGTCTTTGAAGATGCAGCGGTTCAGTTTGGTTTCCATTTTGTGGTCAGCCTTGTTGTTCGCCAAGGCGACTCTTTGATGCACCTGTCGGAGCAAAGCGTTTATCTGCATACCGTAAGCACCTGGGTTGTTGTTAACGATGTCTTGGCAGGGGATCTTCGGTAGACCAATGTTTGGTTGGCGGCCGGTGATAATGTAATGCGGGGATGCACCAGTGGCGGTGTTGGCTGTGGCATTCATTGAGGAAACTGCCGATTCGAGAACGTCCGTCCATTCACAGTTTCTGTCTTCGCAGATCATGTAAAGGGCGTTTTTTAAGGTCCGGTGTTGCCTCTCAATGTTCCCCGAGCTTTGTGGTCGCCACGGGCAGTGAAGTTCCCGGGTGATCGAGGTTAGGTCACAAAATTCCTTGTAGACCTCACCAGTGAAGTGGGTTCCTCGGTCGGAGGAGACAATGCGGGGAATCTCGCGGTGACGAAGAAAGAACTGGTAGAGTCCGCGGGCTGCGTCGATTGCGCGGTCTCTGGCACATGGTATGGCCATGAGGTGGCGGCTGAAGCTGTCTAGAATAGTAAGGATGTACCGCTTGCCCTTTGAGAGGAGCATTGAGACAAAATCTATGTAGACAACCTCGAATGGTTTTCCGCCTCTCTTGCAATGGCCCGTGGACCAGTTTCGGCGCATGCCGTAATTTCCCTTGCGTTTAGCGCAGGTTTGGCATGACTGAACATACGCCCTGATATCGCGATTTTTGAATTCCCACCAGTAGCTGGATAGGTGTTCCTGCATGCGGGAGATCCCTGAGTGGTTGACACAGTCATGGGCTTGGTGGAGATATTTTGTCCGGAGCTTGTAGGGTACTACCAGTTTTGGTGTGTTTGTAGTATCCCTGATCATCAATACAGATGTACCAGGTTCCAAGTAGAATTGGTGCGTGTGCTTGTTATATAGCCCGGTACGATGATCTTTGGGGTCGAGTAGGGTAGCGTCCGGTCTTGGGGTTGCCAACTGAAGAGCTCTGATGATTTTTGAAAGTGTGTCATCAGAGGCTTGTTCCGCTGCAATACCCATGTGGTCAGCTATCTCTTCAACCGGGATGGTTGATGTGGCATGAAACGCGAGGAATGCGTCGATGGCCTGCAGATGATGCTGAATGTTCCGTGTTGTGTGAGTCCCAGGGAGCAGCTGGGAGCTCTTGATTTCGTCCATGCACCAGGATGGAACGTAGATGTTTAGACTGGAGCCTTGGAGTTTGAAGCGCTTCCCTGCAGGTGTCGGGTCTGCCGTAAGCTTGTCCTTGCTGTGGCCATATCTCCGACTGAGCATGTCTGCCCAGACATTCGATTCACCTTCTACATATTCCAAGACGAATTTGTAGCACGATATTTCCTCCTGCCATCGTCGTATCTTCGCATTGTTGAATTCACGTTGATCCAAGTATGTGAGAGATCGATGATCTGTGAGGACGACGAAGGGACGACTACGCAAGAAGTAATCGAATTTGGTGATGGCCCATTTTATCGCATATGCCTCGCGTTCAGTTGTTGACCAGTTGCGCTCCGTCGCGTTAAAGGTGTGTGAGGCCACTGCTATTATTTTCTTTTGGCCGTGTTTATTCTCTTGCATGAGAATGGCCCCACATGCGATATCGCTGGTGTCGGTGGTGAGGGTAAAGAGTCCGGTGAAGTCGGGGAATGAAATGATTGGTGGTGAAGCGAGGCGCTTCTTAATTTTATTGAAAGCCTTGTTGGCCCCTTCGGTCCAGACGAATGTCCGTCCGGGCTTATTTAGTTCGTTTATGGGGGCCATTAGATTGGAGAACATGTTGGTTCTGATGCTCTCGTTAAGGCGTGCCTCGATGAATTGCCGAATCCATACGAGACGTCCGATGAGACTTTGTAGTTCTTTTCTCGTTGTCGGGGGTTTCATGTCGATAATGGCACGGACATATTCGGGGTCGGCCTTGAACCCGTCGCTATTCACGATGCGACCGAGAAATTTAGCTTCGGACGCAAGAAAAATGCATTTTTCCGGGTTTAGTTTTAATCTGAACTTGCGTAGAGCAATAAATAATTGCTCCAGCGCTGTCACATATTCCTCGAAGGTTTTGGCGTGGACAAGATTATCGTCAATATATGACGATATGTTCGCGCGTGAGGCCACTGTGTCGAGAGCCTCAGCTATGCATCGCGAGAAGATTTGTCCAGCGGATGTTAGACCGAAAGCCAGACGGGTGTATTGGAAACAGCGTCCTTTCCAAGTAAAGGCCGTTTTATGGCGGTCACGTTCGTCAATGACGATTTGCCAATAGCCATTGCGGAGGTCGAGTGTTGAGAAGTACTTGTTACCTTCGCCAATCTTGTTGAATGTCGAGTCAATGGTAAGTATTGGGTATGGGTCGAGATCGACTAAAACCTTGTTGAGGGTTCTTTTGAAATTTGCGACCACTCGAATCTTTCCGTTTTTCTTGCAGACGGCAAAAACGGGACTGTTAAATCCTTTAGGGTCGTTGCAAGGTTCGATAACACCCTCACTTGCCATGCGGGCAATTTCCGCGTCAACATCACCCTCCAGTGCTTGGGCTATAGGGTGCTGTTTTTGGCTCCTGGACTGGCCGTTGGTTGGTATGCGTATGAGCTTGATGAAAGTGCCCCTTCTATTGTCGTCGGTGCCGAGAATGTCCGCATAGCTGATGAGTAAATCGGCGGTAGCTTCTAATTCACTACGGCTATGATGGTCTGGAAGCGATAGGCCTACGGTTTGCTTAAGCCAATGGAGTTTTTGGTTGAGAGTCAACCCGTTAGGCGATGATCTGGCTGTGGCTCGTGGTTCCTCGTTGGAAACGGTTAGGGCGCCGTGTGAAAGGTTGTGGGTCGGTTTTATCCTTGGATGGACGGTTGTAGAGAGCGGGACAGTATGTTTTAGCTTGCCAGATGGGAGTGTGCGCGCAAGTTCTACAGTCGCCTTCTGGTTATCGATAGTATAGGATAACAGTGTGTGGTGGCCGAGTATGTTCTGACCGATCAAGATGGGAATGTCTGATGTCGTGATCAGTGTGTCGACGTTGCAGAAAGCGGGGGAAGTATCGTCACCCAAGGTAATGTCGCAGGTGAGCTTGCCCAGAATAGAGATGTTCCCTCCGATTCCTTTGACTCGGATGTTGGTTTTGGACATGTGTCTTCTTGCATCTTCAGGTAAGCGAGAAATGGGAATGATGCAAGTCGTGCATCCGGAATCCAACATGCCTACACCGGAGAATGTGATGCCGTTGTTGTGGAGGTTGATCTGAACAAGGGGCGATCGGAGATCAGGTTGGATTTGAACGTTAAATGTGTGATGATGCTGAGTGGATACATGGACCTGGGAATGAGTCATCACATCTCGTTTGGTCCCAACCGAAAATCCAGTTCGTCGAAGCGCGTTCATGGTTGTGCTGATCACTATCTATTCCAGGTAAACCGGTGTCAGTGGTCGCTATGTGTGCTTGAGCATGAGGGGGGTGAAAATATGGGCACCTGTTGCCCTTAAAGCATGCGCGGCCTCGTAAAAAATTTTTGCACATTGCTTGTTGGCTGGGTTGGCCAGCGCTTCTTTGTGCCCGGTTGTGCTTCATGTTGTAGGTGGGGTCGGTTCGACTTTTCCAGTCAACGATGGATGGGTTCCGCCTGTGGGTTTGCCGCAGTTGCTTGTTCAGATCCAGCAACTGTAGCTGTACGTCGGCTAGTATCTTGTCACTTTCAAGGCTATGAGGTTTGTCAGAGTGTGTAGGTTGGCTCGCCATCAGCGCAGTGGTTTCAGCGGCGGTGGTGATGTCCGTTTTGATACCACGATCAAGATAGCGTTGCGCATCGCTGGCTATACCACCCGCTGAGTAGTGTCTGTCCATAGTTTTGACGAGGTGTGGATAGATGTTAGGTGTCCATGCCTTGATCTTTTCACTCATGAGCATGGCCCCCATTAGGGAAAACGCAGTTTCGGCCGTCATCTCAGCATTTTGTCTGTCCGACTTGAATTTTGCCGTGATGTGGACTGTGGCCTCTCGGATTGTGTTTTCAAGTCGGCCTGCAAAATCAGTGAGTTTCTTTCCCTCATGTCGCTGAAGGTCCCATGCTCGGCTTAGGTACTGGAAGTTTGTCATTTGGCTCCCGTGGGTGGATATAAGGTAAGCCTTTAGTTCCTCGAACGTGGACGTAGGCTGTCTTGAGTCCTCCATCTGCTGGAAGATGCCTTCGTTCAGTAGTTGCTTTGCCAGTTTGACAAACTCCTTCTCCATTGCAGGATATTCCCTTAATTCTGGCTTAACGTGTATGGTGTAAGCCTTATTAAGGTCGGTAATGAAGCGGTTTACATCGCTGCCCGGTTTGAAGGTCCAGATGGATTTTGTGGCGTCCCGAAGTGACTGCTGTCGCAATAGAAGCTCATAGTTTGTGGTGTGTTGTTGCAATGTGTGCGATCGATCGTGTGCGGTAGTTTGCAGAGCAGTTAAAAGTTTGTGGAGGTCTGTTTTCAGTTCACTAATGATTAATTGTGCTTGCGGGTTATCTGCCGGCTCCATGTCAATTTTCGTTTGGAGAATCGCTGCTTTTTGCTGTTTTATAAGTTCCAAGATTTCTGATCGAGAAAGGCCGGAGTATTCCATACTTGTTTTGCTGCACGCTTGACACCAGTGTTATATTCTGAGTTGTGGGCGAGAAATGCGTATGGTTGCAAAACAAAGAACGTATAGATACTCACAATAACACAGTAATGATGTTATAGAAAATTTTTATAAATAGATTAAGTACAGAGAGTAGAATGGAGAAATATGTTTACAGTTGAAGAATGAATTCAGTGGTAGTAGTTACAAAGTTCATGTACTGTACTTGTCTCGTGGTGAAGGGATGGGTTTCTTGGAATTAGGACGGCGTTGGTAGCTGCGGCGATCGTTTGATGTATCGGATGACAGGCGCCGGACGGTGCGTAGAATCCTTAACACGGGTCGTGTGAAGGAACAAGTCTGTCTGATGATTATTTGGTCCGTCTATTTATATATTTTCTGTAGGCTCAGAAACGGCAATTTTTGTGCCCCGCGGGAAGCGTTCCGATTGGATATTTATTAATGTATTTTTTTTTGTTAATTTATCGCAAACGGAAGTTCTGCGCAGAGCCCATGCGTGAGCGACTAACTTTTCATTTTGAGTTGAGAACTCAAAGTGTTAACTTCCGGTTTTTTTTTCTTTTCTTTTCTTTCTTTTTGTTTTTTCAAATCAAGGCAAGATCTCGTCTTGTAACAGAAAGAACTCACAAAAAAGAAGTGAAAGAGAAAGAGGGATTAAGTAGTGTAGTCTACCTGGTTATAACTCATGAAAAAAAATCATGGATACATTTCTATAAGATGATATTTTTAGGAAAAAACTGAATAATATATTTGCATATATTCACTGCATTTTTTAGTAATGGCTAGTGTTATGATTACAGAACTTCTCATCACTTTGTAGAGAGACTAGGTTGTATATATATTTTCTGCAGAAATCAATCCACAGCTTCTTAGATTCTAACTATTCATTGAATCACTGAAGGAGTATATGAAAAAAATATCACGGTAGCAATTTTGTTTGCTGATTTCTCCAAGGTTTTTGATTCTATATACAGAAGCAAGATAGAGCAAATACTTCAAGCATATAGTCTCTTCAAAGAAAGATAATAATGCTCTACAATCACACAAAAGCAATGGTTTCCTCACATAATAGCAATGCTGATTTCTTTATCATTAGAGTCTTGTAGGAAATACATTAGCACTCTTTCTATTCATAATCTGCCAAGATTACATACTATGAACATCAATAGATCTAATGAAAGAATGTTCACAATAGAAAAAGGCAAAAAGCATGCAATATCCTGCAGAAACTATAACAGATGCAGACTACACAGGTGATATAGCATTTCTTACAAATACACTGGTCTAAGCTGAATCTCTACTGCATAGACTGGAGCAGATAGCAACAGGCATTGGCATCTCTACATTAAATGGAAAGCCTCTGAAATGAGTTGACTAGTTCACATATCTTGGTAGCAATATCTCATCAACAGAAAGCACTGTCATTATAAGCATAGAAAAGGAATGTACTGCTATTGACATGTTATCAATTATATTAAAATCTGATCTCTCTGATAAAAATAAAACAGGAACTCTTCTAATTTATAACCCTGTACTACTGTATGGTTAAACCACTTGGACTTTAATGAAATGTTTGGAGAAAAGGCTAGATGGAAACTATACAAGGATGTTAGGTACTGTTCTAAACTAAGCTCTATGGCCACTTACCTCCCATCTTCAAAAACCATCCAGGTAAGATGAACACGACATGCTGGGCACTACTGGAGAAACTCATAAGAAATGTTCCCCTGTGAACTCCAACACATGGACATACAAGTGTTGGTCAAGCAGCAAGACTTATATTCATCAACTTTATGTAGACACTGGATGGTGTGTAAAGGACCTACCAAGAGTGATGACTCATAGGAATTCATGCTATCAGTATGACATGATGATAATATATAAGTAGATGTGTGTTTTTGACTACTTTTTTCTAGTCTGTTTTTGGAATAGTAATGACATTAAAAAGATTTTCATAAGAATTTCTTAAATGTACTGAATGGTAAACATCAGTTAACTTTTTTCTTTTTATAATACAGGATCTAAAACTTTACCTGTTTAAGAAAAAAAAAGAAACCAACTAAAATGACCAAAGATGAAAAGATGATTTTGAGATTGATATATATTATTCATGCACTAATAATTTAGACAAAATCATTAGTAACCATCATAAAAATTTAATTGAAAAATCATGTGTTGATTGACAAGTTTTGAGTAAACAACAATGCAACCCTGAGAATGTAGTGTACAAGGCAACCATTTTCCCAATGGAAACAGAAAAGAGAAAGATATTCTTTGGAATTTCTGCTGGAAATTGGAAGCAGAGGTTTTATAGCCATAGGCATTATTTTTCTAACCCTTCTTTAAGAAACCAAACAGCACTTTCTAAGTGGTTCTGGAGATTGAAGGATAGTGGCCTTACATCATTAGTTAGATGGAATTTTATAAAAAGATCAACCACCCCTAGTAATTTCAGAAGTAGATGTAATCTCTGTTTAGATTGGTTGGTTGGTTGGTTTTAATGGCATATCAGCCTTTATAGGTTATTTAATGCCAAATCCATTTTTATACAAATAATCAGTTCTATTTCAAACAATTCAGTTTAGCACGAGTATAGAGTCAAAAACATTTCTATTTCAAGCTATTCAATTTACTCAATCACTTCCAATTCAAACAGTTCAGTTTTGTATAAGTATATATTTTGTTTACACACATAAGTATAAGTTTACTAGGTGGGAGAGGAAGGAGGGCAACTCACAGGTAGACATAGCTTGTTTCAATACTTGGAGAAAACACCTTGTGTGTGAAGCTATAAGCCAGTAAAATAAGACATCATACCAAGATTTTTTTTAAAATGCTCAAACTTAAAGTATTTTAATTGAATTTGTAATAGATCAATTATTTTGTGAGGTCTGCATTCACACAGAACATCATTTTTTAATAATCCAAATTTTCAAGATAACAGCTAACATAGAAATGCTAATTGGAATCCTTCATTCTTTCTTAGGTAAACATTATTATTATCATCATGGATAATGGTTACAATGGGAATCCAACAGGTTCAAGAGTTGTCTAGATTACCACTAAAATTAAATATATTTTTCATACAATAATCTTAAATTAGTTTCTTGGATGTTTCATTTTGATAGATAAATTCATAAAAATTTTGCATTCCAGAAATACTTTCAGACCTTCAGAGAAATAGTGATCAGGTATTCCACCTTATTTTTATTTGAGGAAAAGAATTCATTAATTGAATTGATGTAAAAAAAATAAACAATGAATTTCTGGAACAAAATCTAAACTTTAAATAAGAAATAAAGCATGGAATAAAAATGTGTAACTTACTTGCATGCGCTCTACGGGGTCTGTAGCAGTTCCAGCTTTCTGTAGTAAATAGGCATATTCCATATATTCAGCCATTCGCTGTAATAAACTGAGAGGTTCGTTAAAAATGACTGGCATAGTCATTTTTGATAGTTCCTAAAAAAGAGTAAAAAGAAAATTAAATTCTTGAGTACAAGTAATATTCTTCCAATGTTTGTTAACTATAAACATTTTATTTTTTTCTAAAGAATCTGTCATGATTTAAACTCAAAATAAATTCATCAATCTTATATCTAATGCAATTCAACAAGAAACCCATCAACCTCAAAACTTTAAAATTTCTAATCTAAATGATGAGTCATCATTTGTGTTTTTATGAAATATTCACAATGAAAAAAACAAAACATTAATATGCCATAGCATTCACCGACAAATGGTATTTTTGTCTAATCAATAATATTGGGTAAAATTTAACAGAAATTTCTCATTAAGGTTTAAATCTGCAAAGCTAATTTGTGAGAAAAAGTAGTTTTAATTAAGAAAAATTAATAATACAAAAACCCCTAAAAAACAAAAACCAGTCAGTGTTGAAAATGCTTAGATATTAGGTCAGTATTAAGTGGGTATGGTATTGTTATAAGGAAATGGAGCTGAATTTGAATCCTGAATGAGGCTGTTTGCATTTCATTTTACACAAATGCCCTTTGAAAGGTAAGAATCTTTTACTTTTACCTCTATGGGTAAATAGTAGGGCAGACTCAGCTCTTTACCTTTTAAAGACAACCTGTATGGAAGGAAAGACAATTCATAACCTGAGAAGTGCTGTTCAGAGAATCTGTAGCAAACTGACGCATCATTCTTCTGTTATCAGGTTATACAAAAAGCATGCCTGATCCTACAAAATCTACGATAAAAAAATCACTTTTGCAAGCAGTCTAGCAGTTCATATATTTAACAGAACTCTTGGGCCCTCATTTTGTGAGCTATTGGAGATTATATAAATTCATACACCTGCTACCGCAAAGACAACAGTATCAATGAAAACAGCAGGCATGTGAGGCATAATTTGGAGACCTAAAGCATCATTATCACTAATGTTGAGCACCCCAATACCATGAATCTTAACTGGTTTTACATAACAGTGCTGAAATACCAGATCCATGTAGATGCAGCTTCTCTCTGATATTGAAGTTTCTTGAAATGTTTCCATTTTTCTGTTGGTGACCAGATAAATTTAGTCAGATATGCAAATGTCAAATTAGCAGTAAAACTTCGACATCCAACTTCAATGAGAAATATATATTGGTGGTCCAGTCATTTTGTATGCATTACTCTCGTAAATTTTTTGATTTCTCCAGCTTATTATATATGCGCGCGCGTATATAGGCAGAATACGAGGTGCATACAATAAGTTTCCAGACTTTTTCGTATGGGCACTTTTATTGATAGTACACACATGAAACTCTAGTCTCCTTCGAAGTAATCTCCTCTGGCCTGCAATGTACTTGTACAGTTCCAACAACTTCTGGAAGGCCCCATTGAAGTCCTCTTGTGCGAGCATATCAATGACCTTTGTCACAGCCTCTTTCATCTCTTCAATTGTCTCATAACGACAGCCTCTGAGCTTAGGGAATAACCAAGTCACAGGGAGCAAGGTCTGGACTATAAGCGAGGGTGGGGAACTGTCTTGATGCCCATCTCGGTCAAATAGTCTGTGACAAGGATGGAGTTGTGGACTGGTGCATTGTCCTGCTGGAAATGCCACTGACCTGATTTCAAGAGTGTTGGCCTCTTCCGATGGAATCTTTTCCTGAACTCCCTTAAAACCTCAACATAGTAACCCTAACTCTTTGGCTAATCAACTCTGGTGTTCTGACTTCCTTACTCTTACCACATCTTTCATCTTCCCTCACAGACTCCCTACCTTCCTTGAATCTTTTATGCCACTCAAAAACTGATGCTCGGTTCATGCAAGATGGTTGAAAAGCAGTCTGAAGCATTCCATACGTTTCTGTGGCATTTTATCCAAGTTTAAAACAAGTTTAAAGTGTCCTCATGTCCAGATTGCATTTTTGAAATTCACCAGCTGTGACAATCAGGCTTTAGTAGGGTGTATTCCAATTGTTGCTGTAGCTGTTCATTTGAAGCTGAAATCATAAAAATTGATCAGTCATCTCATAAGATGTATAGCAATAACATATTGAATTTTCAAGAGTCTATGACAATTTTAAATGCCCATATGAAAAAAGTCTGGAAACTTATATGCTCCTCTTATATAATACAGAACTTAAAACCATGCATTGCAACTAATAGTTTCATGTTTTCACAACCATCAGGCAATACTATATTTTGGAGAATTTTACAAGTGGTACAAGATAGCAGTACATAGAAATTAGATATTGGAAAGTTTTTCAAATTACTGATACAATTTATACTTGGAAAAGTTTGAATGTTTAGCAAGTGAAGCCATAGTTTAAAAAAAAAACTCCATTGATTGTGTTGGAAATAGACATACTAGAAGGTTGTAGAACAAACTTTTTTAAAAATTGGATATTAGATATTTAAGCTTTTCAATCAGATTTTTTAACTGCTGATATAATTTATAGATAAAAAATGTGCATGTTCAACAAAAAAAGCAATATTTAATTGGTAATGGATTAAAACAATAGTGATTTGGACCTTAGTTGGTTTTCGACAATTCACTACGAATCTATTTTTGAACTAGATTCTCGGATTCTGATCCAGATATTAACCATTAACATTTTACTAGCATTTTTTCAAAGTTTTGATTTTTTATGAAAGAAAAAAAAATCACTTGAAAGTATTTTCTTCCTTAAACCAAAAGAGAATAGATACTGAACACTTGGAATATGTGTGTGTAATTTTCAACAATACCATCATGCAATAATAAAACATGAACAAAAAAGTAATGAAAAAAAAAAGATCAAAAATATAATTGTCAACTGTTAATGGTTTTGAAAGCTTGAAAATTTTCTTCTATGTAGCAATTCTTTGAAGTGGGCAAAAAAGGGAAATCAGAGGGGGTTGATCTGGATTGTTAGTAGGATGCAGCAGCTTGTACCCACAGAAATTTCCAGTTGTTTAGAAATGTCCCCAATTGCAACTCAAAATGAGCGTATTAATTGAATTGACCATTTCATGTGTGCTTGCCATTGTAGTCTGCTTGGTCTGTCTTCATCTTGAATACTAGTCAACCTTCTTTAAACAATTTAGCCCATTTGTAAACATTTTTTGATTAAGACATGCTTCTCTGTACACATTACACTTTCTTCTGTAAATTACAAATGGTTTGCACTTCTCAGCCACCAAAATTTTGACGACAGACCTCTGTTCAAGTCTAGACCACTTTGTTCAACTGAGCACCATTTTGAATATACACAAAATAAATATTTTTGCAAGATTAGAATAATTTTTACTGTAGAGTTTACATTTTTAGGGAGAAAAATTTTAAAAGTGAAACAACCCACACTACACAATGAAAACAGTGAAATTTGGAGATAAGAGTTTGATACTTTGAGGATACATGAAAAGTGATGGTAGCTTGCCAAATACATCCAATTACTTAAGGATCATTTGACACCAGACTTTCAAAAAGATAACTTCAGCATGATGGATCTCCCTGCCACAAATAATGTGCAACACAAGTCAGGTGTCACTGTATGAAAAGATTAGTTATTTCAGAGCCTCAACTTTAATATTTTCAAGCAAATACAAACAGAACTAAAGAGAAGAGTTCTTCAGAAGAATCCATGCCATCTTAAGTTGTGGGGGCTCAGCCACAAAGAATTTCATAGCTGTAAAGATGGTGAATTATTTGTATGCATCTCTTTCCAGATGAAGTGAAGCAATTATTCAAGTTAGGAGAATCCACATGAAATATTAACAATGTATAGTGAAATGAACATAATGTAGAAAGTTTTGATTAAAAACATTTTTCTCTTTTAAAACACTGTATCTTGATTGGTTTATATGAGGTGACTGAAAACTTTTCAACAACCATTATCATGTGGCAATATTGATTCACTGTTCACCTAATCTCATCTGCTTACTGACTTCATTCCCCACATTGTGTTGTTTTTAAAGAAGAGAAGAGAGTCAGTCACCAGCTTTAGTTGAAACTGTAGAAGCTATGGGTCAGGACCACAAAAGAAAAAAAGAAACAAAATGAACTCCAGAAAACACTATCATGTGGTCATCTTTATTACAGGGGCCCGACAATATTTTTCGGACACTTTAGTATTTGACTTTCCAAGTACCATAGAGTGGCGAAATTCCTTCAATAGAATAGCATAAACATATAAAGACAATACCTGTAATAAATAAAGAAAAATATTTAATTTTCATCATTTTTTACAAAACACACGCGACATTATTTTTCAGACATTGTTGAAAAACTGTTAATAGTCTGTAATATCACCTTTCTTCTCAATAACTTTTATCAATCTCTCTTCATAATGACCAAACATATGCACAATAACATCTCTACATGTTTCTATTAGTTGTTTTTTGGCTCCTAGTATTCATTCCCATAGTTGAGCAAGCATTTCCCAAACATTTTCTATTAAATTTAGATCTGGGCTTCTTGCAGGCCATTCCAAAGTAGTCATATTCACTTTAGCCATCCATTCTTTCATGAGTTTTGACACTTGGATGCGGCAATTGTCTTGCTGTAGAATGAAATTATTCCCCATCTCTCTTCTTATCCTTGGTAGGGCTTTCTCATCCAGCAACTGTTTGTAGCTTTCACTGTTCTGTCGTCCTTTCAGCCACTCCAACCATATATTTCCATTAACAAAGATCATACCCCAAACCATAACTCCTCCTCCTCCCATCTGTTGTTTGTTCAGTACAACAGGCTCACCCCTTCTCGACCAAGTACACCATCCATCGGGCCCATCAAACTTGAAACGCTTCTCATCAGTAAATATAACCTTCTTAAAGTCAACATACTTTGTTAACCACCTTTTAGCACACTCCAGTCTTGCTCCTTTGTGTTTCTTTGTTAGTGTAATTTTTTTCTTAGCCTTTGCATACTTCAAACCAATCCTATGCAGCGTTCTTTGTACTGTTCAGACGTTTACATCCAATTCACATTTCTCCTTCACTTTTCTTGCTGTAACTTTTTCTCCAGATGTCAAAAGCCGTGTCACAGTCCTCTTCATTCTCCTTTCAGTCCTCTTGCCAATTGATCTTTTCCAACCTCTCTTCTTTTTCCACTCGGAGTTTGTCTTCAGCATGTATTCGACCGTTGATTTCGACAGCTTCAAATCCATGGCGATCCTTCTGATGCTGAGGCCATCTTCCCACTTCTTCCGTGCCAAACAGACGACTTCTTTTGAATGCATTTACCTCATTAAACTTAATTGTTTTGCCAAGAAATATCCGGACTATTAATGCTGTTAGATTGTCCTATGTTAACATAGTAGTAGGGGTGCCAGTGCCCCAGAACAGTATACAAGCAGAAAATTTGCATACAGCAACATATACATGAACATAGCTCTTAATAAAATAGGATTTTTTATCATGTCTGAAAAATTATCAAAGCCAAGCTAAAAAAAATGATTACACTAGTAGTGGATTTTCACACCTCAACTACGTACTTACAAGCTCAAAAGTTTTTGGCACTAGTGACCACCTTGAAGTACTTTTTTCAAAGTGTCCGAAAAATATTGTCGGGCCCCTGTAGTTCCTTCTTTCCGAGATAATCCTAAGTGTTGCGAGTATAACACTTGGCCTTTCAGTGTAAGTTGAGTAGACCCTCACTATTGTGATATGGATGGTGAACAATACTTGGGTCCTGGTCAGTGTTCTACCCCATTCAGTATCTATTTATCAACTGCTTTTGAATATATCGGATTTTGACTTCTTGAAAAGAAAAACATTTTTCCCTCAACCAATACTTAAAATACATATAAAATAAGAAAATGAAATCCTTATCTACTTGACCTCTGACTGTACTAGTGCTGAAGACTTCAGTCCATTATGAACATTAAACAAAAAAAAAAATCCTTTATTCTCATAAAAAATCCTTCTCTTTCAACTTTATTATCAATTAAAATTTGCTAATCTCTAACTTGTTTAGCAACTCCTTTAAACTATTATACACACACATACATATATTCAATGCCTCAGCGCTCATACAGATACACTTGCACTCATATGCACATACATATAAGCTATATATATATATATATATATATATATATATGCTTGTATATTATTATTGTACCCACATATTTGCACATACGGATGTCACTATCTCACATCTCTCATTCAGAATCTCTGTTACAAAATATGATCATTAGGAATGATTCCAATAGAATCAACATTTTCATTTGCATCTACTTATAAGCTGGCAATGTAGAAATTTACAATAGTTTCAAGTGGCTGAAAACTTTTGTACAGTACTGTATTTATTGTATTGAAAATAAAACAAACTGAAAGTGATTTCACTTATTTTTAACTTTGACAAATTATCTTGAGTATCTCAGGACCTTTTATCTGCGGGTATCCACCAACCATGGGGAAATATTAAACCTAAAGGTAAGTGCCAAAAATTTCACAGAAAATCAAGTACCTCTTTTTTTAACACAATTAAATTTGGGAAAAAATGTTTACAATGCACCTAAGTCAATTTGATGACAAAAGTAATGCAATTCACTAACCCACATGAGTGAATAATAGAGAATGTTTTCTAGAAAGTATTTTTTTCCTATCAGGACATTTAAAAATATCTTTTTTAAAATGAATGCAAAATTGTTAAACACGATAGGGAGTGATGAATTTAACTAGCAAAAAACACAGAGATGGGGAAAACATTTTTCTTTCCCATTTCTCTTTAATTCTTCATCACTTTTCAATTTCCCTTAAAAATAATTTTTGCTTCTTTTTTCTTTACATTATGTAAATCAGTTTATTCTGATTTTAGAAGAAGGAATGCTTTCAAACACTATGTATGAAAATAAGTGAATATTGTAAAAATTAGTGGACATTCACAATAAACCATTGGTCAAAAGCAAAAAGATAAATAAATCAGTGCAATAAAATTTGGTTTAATTAAAAAATATACATTTAAAGATTTGCATATTAAAAGCTTCTAATGACACTAAGAACTTAATAAAATATTAATTTCACATATGCTGTCATTTTTATTGAATTTTATTATTTAGGTATTTTAAACTGTTAAGCATTATCATGCAACTGAACAGCAATAAAAAGGTTTGTTTTATTAAGACAAAATAATTATGCAAAAGAAAAAGAAACAGAAAATTTTTCATCAACCAATAATTCTCAATTAATTTAATTGTCCAAGCAAGCAACAGGAAGAAACTGGAAAGTGGAGTTAAACTATGTATTGCACCAACTTTTTCATTTCCAAGAACATTAAAGTACCAAGTATTCAATAGATGATATTCACTTGAACTGATGAAAAAAAGGTAGAATTGAAAAGCACACAGAGTTTTATGGACACTCTATTTCTGCTTTGTTTTATGCACTCTTTTCATTCAACCTAAAGGGATGTAGAAAATAGTCAAACCCTATCATAAAATCATGATAAATCTTATAACATATGAACCTCAGTAAATTTTATCTTCTCTAAAAGATAGATCCACATTTTGCTCATTGATTTGAAATCAGACTTTAAACAAATGAAGAAAAAAATCCAATATTTGTTGTTATAAAAAAAGATGTAAATTTTTCACCATTTTTACTTTGAAGAGTAAACAGATACAAAAAACGTGGCTAATAATTAGATAATTTAATTCATTGTTTTCTCTTAGTCAATACTGGTTATATATAAATATATAAACTTATGGCGTAATGGTTAAAGCGCTGGACTTGCAGGATTGTAGTAAGCGAGTTTGAACTCCAGTCGCACTATCATGTTCACTTTCTGACAAACACCCTTGGGAAAGGTATGAACCCCTTTATCCTCCCAGCTATGGTTTAAATAGTACCACTACTGTTCTAGAAGGATGTATTTGGCATTAAATAACCCAAAAAAGGTTGATATGCCATCAAACAAATAAACAAACATCTTACCATAAAAACTTAGCTACAAAGCTAATAATAATTTTAAAGTTCCTATAAAGTAATATTTCTTGTATTATTAAGATACTAACCTTGCATTTGTGAAGTAAAATGAACAAAATTAACTTATTTTTCTACCAGAAAATGTTTTCTTTATTCATTAAATCAGGATAAATTGGCGAAAAAGAGAAAAAGCTATCAAATTCTGACATCAAATATTTATTCTATACTCAAAGTTACTCTGTGCAAAGCCAATTGACCACTGTAGGTAAAGGAAGGGGTACAAAGGATTTACAAATATGTATTTTGCTAAGGAAAAAAAAAGATAGTTATTTTTACAAAATGTTCTGTAATTTCTACAATTTAAAAAGTTTTCAGAAACAAGTTTTCAATATGTGTGTGAGTGTGTATACACACATATATACATACATAAACAGATATAGTGTACAATCAAAAATTTGTTTCTTAAAAGTTATTGTATATATATATATATATATATATATATCATTTCATATATATTAGTGCTCTTTTTCAACCTCATAGCTAACTTCTATACATCCATATCTTCAAATTAGATTCAAATGACAAATCTAACACTAGAATTGGGTTGGTGTAGATGCTCTGAAAATATTGATTTTTACTAAATTTAGAACTCAGTATAATTTGCCTCTCTACTACAAAAAGAACATGATCATTTGCAGACTAAGTTTGGATATTTGATAGTTGAACTCACATTTTCAAATAGGCTGCTACTAACAAAGACACTGAGATAAGCAGATGAAATGTGAAAATACTGTTTTCAAATGCTTCAACATCTAAATGGGTCATATTTGATGGATCTAAGTATTGTAACAGCCATTTTTTTAATGGATATACAGACAGGTAAATAACTATTAAAAGCTAATTATAAAGTACTTCTCTTTATTTATTTGCAATCATTATAATATAAATCTTATGAATAGAATGAGATTTAACACTGCGCTTAATGGTTGTCAAAGACAGCTTTTAAGATAGCAGATAAAAGACAAGTTCTTATGATGAATACAAATAAGAAGTCAAGAGAATTTTAGAATTTCTGAGATGAGGAATTATTATTATTATACATGTATTCATACTAGTATCTAATTTTGCTTATTAAAGTTGCAATATTTCAGTCATTGTAACTATATACACTTTAATTAAAGTAGATAAGAGCATTATTTAGAGCATATCTAATTTGGTGGAAGAATAAAAAATATTAGATACAAAATATCTACCAAGCATTGGCAACAGAATGAGAATAATTTACAAGCATGGATTGAAGAAAGGGTTTGGTTTGAAATTCCCAGAAGGTTACTGGCAGCAACAGATACCTGAAGAAGCCTGGAGTGTCCAAAAGCTGAAAGATTAGAACATGAGCCTTTGTATATACATTTAAAGAAGACATGAAAATGGGGATAAATGGAGTAATGTATAAAGATGAATATATACTGAAAATGTTTTTGTAAAAGTTGGTCTTTGAAGTACTGACTGCAAAACAGTCAATTTATAGAGTTAATTTGTGAAGCCAAGCCATTCTCATCATGTTTGAATCTCATCCATACAAAACTATTACTCATGTATAGGCCAATATCAATTTTTTGCCAAAGGATTAGGTCTTCAAGCTTTCATAAAATAAATCATAAAGGATAAAGATTTTGTGGTGCCCTCAATTGGATGTTCCAAAAAAAATTAATGGGTTAATCACTTTAAATCAATGAACCTTCCTTAAGAGCTAAGAAGGCAGCAACTGTAGATGAACTTAGTAGCACAATAGATATCAAGTTTTCTTCTTGGGAAAGAATTTAATTTAAAAGGTATTAACTCATGCACAAAAAAGACATTTTTGGTTGGTGGATGGTTTGGATTCTATGGCATATGAACCTTTGTAGGTTATTTAACACTAAATCCATTTTCATATAAATAGTTCTATTTCAAACAGTTCAGTTTAGCATATGTAGGCAGTTTAGATTTATTCAACCCTATTTAGGGCCCTATCAGGAGCTACCACTCCAAGCCAGAGTGGATCTGGTAGCGATGGCAATGAAGGAGTGTTCCACATTCCTCAAAGCTCCAGCATCACTGGCGCCTCACCATCATATTGTTTAGTGTCATATCCAGGATACTCATTGGTGGTGGTGGTGGGGTCTTGCAGAGGTGCAGTTGGTGTATTCTACAGACCCAGCTGACTGGGCAAACAAAAGACATTATTTTGGCTTTATGTATTATGAAAAATTGATGACATGAGCATTTTGTTTTTCAACAAAAACCACAGAAATGCTAAACATCTCTTAATCATTTGATAACACTTTCACTATGCTTCCCCTTAAACAACTTTATCTTTTTATAAAAATTTACGGTATGTTGAAATATTTACAGCCTAAACAAGAAGGGAATTACCTAGCACCACACAACATATATGCTATCCGATATATTTACCTTTAAGTTCAAAACACTTGTCACACTGTTTCTCAAATTTCTTAAAAAATTTTTTTTCTAAATTTCCTTTCTATATTTTCACTCACTTTAGAACAAAATAGGTTTTTTAAATTTTACATGGGAAACAGATGTCTTTTTTAGTTCTTTTTCATCAAAGAAATATATGCATTTTTTAAATTGTGGAATGTATGATGACTTTTCCAGAATTAATATGGATTACTTAATTCTAAAGCCATCTTTAGAAAAGAACAGTAGTCTTAGTATTCAACCTATAGCTAGGGGAGAAAAAGGTAGGTTCATATCTTTCCCAAGGGTCCAAAAGTGAATGTAATAGCACAACTGGAGTTTAGACTCACTATGATGTTACAGTCCAGCACATTAGCCACTATATTATGGGGACTTTTCCTTCTCTTATAAGTAAACTGAATTCCTATGATTGTTCTTGGGAGTGATAGCAGAGTATTTTTGCATTGCTTTTTTGACAGTTTGAATTGAGAGTTATCAATCTTTTAAGGTGGTTGCCTAACACAGTAGCTAGAGTCCAGTTAACCCTGTTATTTTGCCTATAGCTGAGGAGGAAGAAGTGGATTCATGTCTTTCTTGAGAGCATTAGTATGAGATAAATACCAGCAGCATTGAACAGATTTGGCTCACTGCTTCTATTATCTGTGCAAATAAATGCTTCTCTAGTTTGAAGGTTGATTTCAATAATATTACGGACTTTTGAGCTGACTCAGACAATCCTGTTGCACGCCTCTGCCTACGCAACACGCCTTTTTCGAACTTGCCCACCCGTTCCCTCCACGGCTCCTATTTTACACCTGGCATAGTCTCATTTACATAGGAACGGCTAGAGTCTGCATTACTCATGCGAGATAATCAAATATAAAAGCAACTGTGTGTTGCCATTTTAGCTTTTCTTTTTGTTAAGAGACTGAACACTACAGAACATGCCCACATACTAGTCAAGTAAATTATCATTTTCCCTACACTCTCACCAGATCTCATGATCACAAACAGGGCAGGGGTGCAGCATTCATCTTTGTCGGGTACTTCTTTGAAGAGGAATCACACAGGCTTCACCCTCATGCATACTCTCGTCTGCGGTTTGAGTTTCAATAGACACTTCATCAGTTGGGAGGCTACTGGCATCAGAATCACTGTCAGGCAGATTTGAATTCATATAGATTAAACGCTCACTATCCTCAGAATCGCTTTCATCACTCAATGATAATTGCGTCTGTATTACTGGTCGGAGGTCTTTAATGTGATGAAGCACCCCATCAATTTTCACAGACTGCGGGCTGATCACTTCAGTAACGTGACCAGTGCTATATTTTGTTGAGCACTTGCCGCGTGGATTTTTTAACCCAGACCACATCTCCTTTTTCATACTTCCCTCTAGTCAATTCTGGTTCAGGGAGCGGGTTATCTTCAACTCCTTTTATTCAGACATGGTATCTATGTAGCGTGTCAGCCAGCGTGGTGCAAAGTGAAAAGTCATCCTTTGGGGTGACATTGTGCCAATAGACCGCCTTCAATACTGAACAATTATTTCTGGCTGCAATAGTCTTAACGGTCCTATGACTTCATTCTACAATTTCATTTCCACTCAGTGAGTAGGCACATCAAAAACCGCAGATGCACGTCCAAATTCCTTGTAAATTCTCCAAAGTCTTCACTAGCGAATGCAATGTTGTTGTCGGTCAGTATTTCCATCGGCGGGCCTTGCTCAAGGAAAACATTCTCCAACTGTCGGATAACAGTGGACACATCTTGTTGGAGTAGTGGCCGCCATATTGCAAATCCAGAGGGGCCACAGTCAATGATAGTTAGAAAATTCTCTCCATTGTGGTGTGTTATGTCCATCGCTAATCTATTCCAGTTGGCCTTCATGCCAAGTTTTCCTTTTTTCCAGCAAACAGGTGCCAGATCTATCAATCAACAGGTTTCGCAGGCTTTCACAACAGATTTAGCAGTTTCTTTGGACACTTGCGAATCAACCAACCTGGCAAAGTATAAAGTCCGCTTCGCACAGGATGTCCACTTTGATGATGGATGTCAGCCAGCTGGTCCTCGTCCAGTCATTTTCCCACTATTGCGCAACTCTCGAGTACCAGCTCTTTTCCTTCCTTGAGCAGATCCATCCACTTGCGTGGCACTCTGGTGAAACTATCTTCGCAGTTCTGATAAGACTTCATGAGTTTCACGTCGATGGTCAATCCATATTCTTTCGCCAGCAATTGCCAGCATCTCGCCAGCTGCCCTTGTGTTCACACGTGCTTTTCAGTTAAAGTGTCGGAAATCCACCCGTGCACACGCTGAATCAGTGACCAATGTAACACTGTCGCCTCCCACTGGAGGGCCAAATTGACTCCTTTGAGGGCCGTGTCGAGTTCAGCTAGATTGATATTAGTTGGACGTAGCTAACACGCATCCTCAATGACCGTCCCATTCGTTTCCAATGCTACTCCTGTAGCTACGTAACTCGCATCAACCCAGACTGTAATTTCTTTATCGTCCATACACCAGTTTCCCCCAACAGGATCTGCTTCTCGTACTCTAGTCAAAGTCTGCCAATATGTGACAGAGAGAAGCATTTTTGATTCTATCATCCCAGCCCTTTGCTACTGCAGTTGCCAGGCACTTGATAAATGCAACTGCCACTGAGCCATCCACATACGGGGAAGTGACCAACAAGTTTCCGGCAGATAGAAAATATGCGCTGATGGCTTAATCAATCAGGAATTTCCGGAATTTGACTTCCTTGTTTCCATCCTTTTCCCAGGCTTGCAAGTCAAGAACTCTGGCTCCATCTTTCAGTCGCACCGGATCCTTGGAAACCTAACCATAGTCCAAAAAATGTTGTTGCACGCACAACATAGGAACTAGGCTTTCATTAATGAAAATGTCATCAACATACACTGATGTGGCACTTTTGATTATATGGTCTTGAGATATGATAGCGTCTATAACAGACTTCATAATAAGTGGCGCCTAATTCAGCCCAAATCCCAACCGCATAAGACAGAAGTGCAGACCCCTAAAAACGACTGTTTGAAACGTCCATAGCACCTTGCCGACGTGGATTTGAAGATATGCATTTTGCAGATCTAGAAGCAACACATTGAATCCTTGTCTTCGCCACTCTCTTAGTTTCTGCATGCACACTTCTGCATTGGCAGTGAAAGCATCCACAAAACTGTTCAATTCCTGGAAGTCAACCACCAGACGCACCTTCTCCTGCTCCTGCACGACCACCATTAAGAGAATTAGACACTTGGGTGGGCCAAGTTCTTCTTCCGAAAATGGCAACAGCCATCCATTTTGCTGCCACTGTAGGATCTCATTCTCATAGGCATCCCTGGCATGACAAAGCACTGTGTATTCCTGCACACTATTACTCAGTTTGCTGGGATAGCGACTGTTTGCCCATTTCCATGATGCAGTCCATTCTTTGTTATTGTGATCATATATCGCGCTAAAGTCCGACTCATCAATAGAGAGGGCAGCACATCAGTTCAGGCCTCCAAAACGTGCTTCGCCTGATTCCGTCAGGTAAACACCACCGAGTTCCTTGATCGCATCGATCCCCAACAGTAGATGGGAGCCCAACAGCTGTTTATCTACAACTAATGCTTCAATGTCGACAGCCAGAACTTGACCAACCTCCACCTTTATTCTGGCGTATCCTCAGCAATTCAATGTCCTTCCATCAACTGTTAGGACTCCTGCTGATTTCCGCTTCCAAAAGTAACACACAGCTTTACTTACCAATGTCTGTGAGCACCCGGAATCATTCAATGCCATGCACTCTTGCCTATCTATATGTACTTTCATGGAGGGGAGTTTCTTAGTGTTCAGTCGATCGAGGAAGTGACTAATGCTGATACCTCCTCCCCTTTGGAGTTTCCCTGGCACTGCGATGCTATATGTCCAAGGCCACTGCATTTGAAGCAACATATCTCACGATGAACCCTGTGCATCCGACAATCTGACCTCTCTTGGCGATCCTGTAAGCAGTCCTTCACCATGTGGTTGGGACCACCACACCTGTAGCAGACAAATTTTCTACCATCACTGCACACCTTTGATTCTGAAGGTGTTTGTCTGGCAGAGGCGGTGGCCAATTCTGCGGGGCCTTCATCGTCAGTTATGACAGCTCTTGTTTGGGTTAATAGTTGTTCTGCACTCATCGTTTCTATCCTGGATGAGGCATGTAGTAGATGTCAAACGTGCTGCAGTTTTCTAGAAACGAATGCACCCTAACCAACGTTCTGGCAACAGTCCCCAACCAACTGGGCCAGTTGTCGTAGCTCAGCAAAAAACTCGTCAACTGTCTCGTCTGGGCGAAATTGTCGAGTGATAAACTAGTCATATACATTAAATGCATCAGGAGCATATGCAGTTCTGAGAGCCCGCTTGATCTGTTCTGCATCTGCCTTGTTCTGCACTAAGTTGCCTGCATATGGCTAAAGCTCCACCTAGCAATCTCAAAGGCAGGACGCGCTCAATATTCTTCATAGTGCAAAGCTCACACACAAATTCCACATTTTCGATCCCCTTGACAATAAGTATATCAGTCGCAGCACCACTAAACTCCAGAATCAGCCGGACGTCAAACATCTTGCCCTCTATCGCCAAAAGGTAGTATATCACCAAAATAGCTTCTAGTTTGAAAGTTGATTTCAATAACATTACGGTGTTTTGAGCTGACTTAAACAATCTTGTTGCACGTCTCTGCCTATGCAACACGCCTTCTTTGAACTTTGTGGCCCATTCCCTCCACAGCTCCTTTTATACACCTGGCATAGTCTCATTTGCATAGGAACTGCTAGAGTCTGCGTTACTCACACTAGATAATCCAATATAAAAGCGATTGTGTATCGCCATTTTAGCTTTTTTTTGTTAATGAACTGAACCCTACAGAACGTGCCCACACGCTAGTCAGGTAAGTTACCATTTTCCCTACAGCTACAAACCACACTACCTTTCTCGCTCTCTTTTTTATTTCAGTGATAAAAGACTGCAATGATACTTAAAAGATTAACTTCATTATACTGAATATTTTCTTCAGTTTAAGCTTCAAACAAGCCCGGTTAATGATATTTTAGTTTTGGATATTGATTTAATAAGATAACAGCATTACATTATATCATATATAAATTCTGCAATAAAAGTTACTGGAATGGGATTCAATATGGTGATCGAGCAAAAACTGATACATATATGCATGAAGACAATAGCTAATTTATTAGTGGAATTATATCCTATTGCAGGCTAATTTTCAACATTCTTAAGTTATAAGAAAAACTAGTGAAGATATTTTTCTTTTTCAAAATTAATCTACCAATTGTTCTAAAAATAGCTTTTAAATCAATCTTTGATTGTTACCAGAATCATATACACTCACAAGTACTTAAGCATAATATAAAAAAAAAACAAGCTGAATTTTAATAACTGATTTTTTTTTAATATACAGACTGAAAGATAAAGTACTTTCTTAATCAACAAAGGGTTTTCCAAAAATTTTCTCATCTACATATTTCCACAACAACATGAAATAGAAAACATTACTTTTGGAACAACCTTTTATCAACACAGTATGCTGACTTTGCATATTGAAATGAAAAAATTATAGAAATATCTGTAAATCTTTAAAAATATATTTTAATTCTTTTATCTACTTATATATAAAATACAACATAGCTTTTTATCTATATACACCATGCAACTTGCTCTCACTGCAGAGAAAATAAGAAATTTCATTGTTATGGTAACATATGTCATTACATGGAAAACAGATGACTTTCTTGTATCATCTACAATAAGTAAATTTTTTTTTTTTTTTTTTTTTAAATCATAGAAATTTAAATATGACCTTTTTTTTCATATAGACAACACAACTTAATCTCACTTCTTTTATTTCTTAGTATAAAATTCATACTTTTCCCTGTAGTTTCATATTCTCTTTTTCAATTTCTCTTCATTCGGATTCATTCTCACTTCACTTTCTTCTTCACATATTTTCTTTTGTTAGTTTTTTATGTTTGCTCAAGTAATTTGAAAAGATTTCAGTTGATTGATGCTACTGCACTCTCACTAACACAACTGATACCACCATCTAGATCCCATGTTATTTATGACAGGAAGTATGCTAGTATCTTAATAATTGCTTGGAGGTTTTTGTTTTATTTTCAATACTATTCCTACATTAGTGACCTGTTTCAACTGATTGAGAACAAATGTTTGATTAAGTGTGAATCACAGGAATTTTTATCTACAATTACTTAGCTGATAAAGCCAGCTTTTAATTCTTTTGGCATGAAAATGTAATGAAAGGATTAAGTGATTGTTAGTCAGCAGAAAACAAAAGACAAAAACAGTTGACTTAGATAAGCAGGTGGGCACTTCCTCTAAAACTGAAAACAATGGTCATGTACATCATTTTAACAGTGCATGTATCTTTTACAAAAAGTACAGATTATCTTATGATGGCTAAGGAGAAGAAAAAGAAAGAAGACACACATCAGAAAAGAAGACACACATCAGAAAAAAAAAAAATTAGTAAATAATTAAATAAAAAAAAAAAAAAGGAAAAATGGAGAATGAGAAATAAGAGGAATCAGGGTAGGAGGAAATCACTGATCAAGAGATGAAAAAGATTAACAAAAATAGCAACAAATAGTTATCATAGCCCCAAAAGGTTACAAGGAAAAAATATCAATATATTTTTTGCTTTAAAAAGTACAATGGTGTCATACACATAAATGAAAGGTGTACAAAATATCAAAAACAGAATAAATTATAAGAAAATTTAAGACAATACTTAGGAATAAACAAGATAGAATAAAAGAGAAAAAAATTTACTGTTCAAGTTTTAAAATAAAAAAAATTTGACAAACATTGGGATCATAGTAAAACAATTATTGGTATAATATTTCTTAGATTTTTTTCACTCTTGTTAACATCCTATCTTGGCTTATGGGACGAGCAATTATCTCCCCCAGGAGGAAGAGGGAGCTGTGAGGAGAGGAAGGAGGAAAAGGATGGGTGACCACTTTTTAGAGGGATCTCTTCGAGACAAGTCGCACGTGTCTACTCTAAAATAAAATATATATTTATCCTATTCTTGCCTGGACCTTATTTATCTTAACAACTCTGATATTCAGTTTTTTGGTTAAACAACAATATTTTATATTCCAACTCATTCAGATTTATTTTAGGTAGTTTCCATTATAAGTTTCTTTGTGAGAATTCGAGAAAGATTTTTTTTTTCTTAGGGATATCAGTAAAGTTGAATAGTACAAGATAAATTAAGGAATAATTAAAAAACATTAACTTAAAATTAAATCAATATCTAAATCTCAAATTATAATTAAGATATTTTGGAATAGATGAGGTCACTTTATGAGTATAAAGATTAGCACCAAATTGATATCAGTTTTGATATGAATTAATCAAAACTGGATATTTTTGCTTTTTACAAATTCTTCAGCTTTAAATTTAATTTTTCTTACTATTTCTAAATTTCCTAATATTTTTCATTCTTTTACAGAATTTAAAAAAAAATCATGGACACTAAAGAAATAGTTCTTATATTACATATCATATAAAGGTAGGCTCGAGACAGATATTCATTATTTATCTCCAAACTTCTAAATACAATGTTGATATACTTGCCCTTTGCCCTCAAAGAAAAGTTTTTTCCTCTGAAATGTAAAAAACATTTCTTGATGCTACTAATGCAATATTTCGGTTGATCCATTCTTCTGCCATCATGAGTTATGTAATCAATGAAGGGCAGGGGGAAGGGTTTCTTTCTTTAAGGGAAGTTCATTTTCTACATTTGCTCACCTGATCAGGTCAGAAGAACAGATCAGCCAAAACATTTTTAACAACATCAAGAATATAAAGAAGGGCTTCAGTTTCCTTGTATGTCAACAACTTTTCTCTTATCAAGGACATGATTATAGTTTACATAATAGAAATGATGCTATTCTTTTTTATAAGAAAGAACTGAAAATCAAATGATATTAAGAAATGAAGGAATTACTTCAAAATCAAATATGTAGTTTGTACAACGCAATCATGGTGAGCAGTAATATATGATCTAGTGCATTTTCTTAATAGGATATTTGACTTTGATACAGCTGCTTGAATAGTGGAGCATATTTTTTAATCTTTGAAAGACAGTCAATAAACAGCAAACTTTTCAAATCATAGAAAACAAATATATGGCCAGCAAAATAACTATAATTGGCTTTTCTACTTCGAAGTTAAAAAACAAGAAATTTATCTCTTTAATATAATTACCAACCATATTACAACAGGTATCAAATGCCTGCAAAGCAATGGGTGAGAGAAAGAGCAAGACATCCACATTTGTTACTATATATAGGAACATGAACAGCACAACACATAAGTTGTTTTTCTATATCTAATTCCATTAAAACTTTCAATAAGTGGTGGCCTGTTTAAATCTAATTGTATAAAAACTGTTGCCTTTCTATGATAAAAGAACAAGAGTATTTTAGGGGAGATAGAATAATTACAGTCCTTAAAAAATAACATTTCAAGCTGGGAAAAATTAGTTATTGGCTCAAAAGTGGCAATATGGGTTATTTTTTTTATTTCCATAGAAAGGAAGCTGTTAACACCAATTATATCTAATCAAATATAGTGTAATGACTGACATTTTGTTCATATAAAAGCTTTAAAAGTAAACATTGACTTAAAATAGTCCAATTGTGTATGATAATCATTGGAAGTAAATAATAGAAAAGAATCCAACAATGTGGAGAAAAATTGAAAAACAAAGTAATACAAAATAAAGAATTTAAGAAAGAAAGTTGATATAATGTTTCAATTTCAATAAACCACACTCAGGACTTAGAAAAGATGTTGCTAAATCGGTGATCTAACAACACTTGATAACATCTGGCATTTTGCTTGTGAAAATCATACAATATACCAGTAATAAAAGGATTTGTATAGCAACCATTCATAAACTTTCTTTTAATATATGGGATATTTTAATAAAAGATGTCTGTATCTTGGAGCAAATGTTCAATTATCATATGAATTTTGTAAGCTCAGGTACAGAATATCTGAGGACTAATGGGTCCTCAAATACACTATATCCAAGTTCATAGTGTTAAATCCAAAAGAAGATGTTCTATTTTATTTTGAAAACTTTTTTAAAAGAGAAAATCAAAAGTAGTTTTAAATTTTCTCTTGAGATTAACATTGTTAAACAAGTAAATGTTGGCCTTGAGAAGGGCAGGTAACATTGCTTGTTTCAGAACAGAGAGTCATTCAATTAAAAATGGTTGATAGGTGATAGGCTCTTAGTACACAAACTCTACATTCTTAAAAGTGGATGAAGGTAGGTTAATAGAAAACGGTCAATTGATCAAGCATTACACTAATTGATAGAAAAAGTACACTAATGCATACAATTGTTTTCAGACTAAAAGATGTACAGATTAAGTGTAAGAAAGCTAAAACACTTGTATAAAATGTTTCTTGATGTATGCATAAATAAATGAATATTTTCCTATAAATTACATAAATGTCTACGTGTACACACAACTGTAACTGTTAATGAATATTTGAATTTATGAAAAGGTAAGTATAAGTCAATGAAAGTATATTTCTTGAATTCAAGAAATCTGGTTATAAATACTCATAAGGTTAGAGATACTTTTTGAGGATTTTTCTCTGAAGGTTTGTTTTTAAATCTTTTATGCAATTTGGCACCAAATAGAAAATTGTAAATTTTACAGTACATTTCCTTGAATCAACCAATAGATAAAATGCAATATGAATTGTTATAATAATATATGGCTACACACAGTAAATGTGTATTAAAAAAAATTTTTTTTGAAAAAGAAAAGACTCATAAAAATCTAAAATACATCTCATTAATTTTATTCTAAACCAAAGATACCAGGATTTTATTATTTCTAGAACATTATGCAACCAAAACATATATTATAAACTATTATTTATAACTAAACTCTACAACATTGAAACTGCGATCAAGAAAAAAAAAACAAGTTTAGTTTGAAAATAAGCTTACTATATAGAATTTTGCATAGAAGTGTACTTATTTTTAGACAGCTAAATATTTATATTATTGGCTTAGAGTTTGGAAAGAAATAATATCTCGTAATATCCATTTTGATTGTATAACATTTTACTCCAAAAAACAAAATCCTGTTATTTTGGATTGAGGAAGAAATTAAATTTGCATATAAATTTGTAGGAGTGAATTAATGTATAGGTGACAAAATTATAGTCAAAACACTTAAAGACAATATATATGTTTGGGAAGAACTGTTTTAAAATAATAGATAAAGTTAGCACAAATTTATACACAATTTATATCTAAACCACTGTCACTCAAAATATGTAAAATTTTATATGGCTTTGCAAAACAATGCTACATAGAGAAAATAATTATTTATTAGCAAACTAGAGACAGAAAAGAAATTGAATTTTTAGTCCTGGATTTGGAGAATAGCAAATTCATTGAATGATAATATTTCTGGATAAACTGGATTTTTCTAAATTGCTTCTGTTAACTGAGATCAGATTTCTATTACCATCTTTTTTATATGCTTTTATTTTTAATGAAAACTATAAAAAATATGTTTGCTATAAACATTGAAAGGCATAAATACACATTTAGACTTTAGGAACAATAGAAACATATTCAAAACCTATGTGTACAATTATTTGGAAAATCTGAACAAAGACATAAAAGAAATGAAGTAAGAAAAAACTGGATGAAAGAAAAGCAGAATCAATATATACAGGGTAAATGTGATAAAACAATTACTGCTAAAATAGGCTGCCTATAAACAAATAGTGCATCTTCTGACAAAAGATAAGTACAAACAATCAAATTGGGCTCACACAAGAAAATGAGAAAAAAGGAAAAGTAGAAATGCAGATCAAGAGAGCAAAGAAATAGGAATAAACAAATAGGGAAAAGCAGAGAAAGTGAAAATACAGTGTGTGTGTTTATTACCACAAAAATAATGAGAATTTTTATTTTATACACAATCAATGATGTCTCTTAAATTTAAAAAAAAAGTCTGAAAATAAGCTTCAATAAAATTAAATAAAAATTAACATTAAAATACTTATAACATTAAAAATGTCAAAAAAAAGAAACAGATACCACACTTTCATAAAAAATGAAGTCAGTTAAATAATATAAATTTCTATATCAATACATAACTTAGTACAAGAAAGTGAGAAAAAAATTTATCCAGGATGAAGTGTGGAAAAGCTCTTAACTGCTATGTTTTTTAGAAATTTTGTTATTGTTTCATGTTTGATGTCTAAATTAAATAAGGATTAGATTTGACCTATAAATCTGACAAGAAATTTTAATTTTTACTATTTTATTATTCAGTAGCATGATTATTAAAATATGGATTTTTCAATCATATGAAATAAGCATATTATACAAAATGTAGGACACATAGATGCAAATAGTAATATATAGTAAGATTTGTTTGGATTATTGAATCAATTGCTTTTATTATTACTACAATATTTTGGCCAATTCATTATACAACCATCTTCAGATGTACAAGCCATAAGACAGGGTTCTCATTTTTCAGTTTTAGTGATAAACAGAAAACAGGACAAATATACTCAAGGAAAACCATATCCAAGGTGGAAGTAGAAAAGTCTAGTATGGCAGATTATATCACTCTTGGGTGAGGTCCAAATAGATAGGGGAACATTACTGGAGGATAAGAAAAATGAAGGCTTAAACCTACCAGATTGGTGAGGACTTCTTTGGTCAACAGGAAAAGCATTTTAGAAATATGAAAATTTTGTATACACACATACATAGGAGAATATATATATATATATATATATATATATATATATATATATATATTGTTATGCTGCCATGTGCCCAGCGGGCTTTCAGGGTGTCAAGTCCACCAGTTAAAGCCGGACACAGACGTTGGCTGTGGTTTGCCAAATGCTATTTAATGTCACAGATATCACCAACTCCCAAGCAGAACCACATTTTAAAGCTACTAGTCCAGTTCTAGGTGAATTATTAAAAGTCAACACAGCTAACTGGATAGCTTTCCCCTTCAAATACAAGGTCTTTGACAAACACAATTCTTCCACAAGAAAATAAGGACTCTGAACTGCCATGTTTGAGTTAACAGGATTAATAATAATATTCTTTTATTGCAGAAAAGAAAGAAACAAAGAAAACAAAACAATTCAGGTAAAAGTCAGGAGCGAGAAAGTCTTTCAATATCTGTTAATGGCGGAAAGTGAGCAGGTAGTTCGATAACGGTAGACACAGTCCACTTTCCAGCAGACTGTGAGATTTAATGGCAGAGCCCACTCCAAATCTCAAGTTTATCATTTCAGTATGAATGCAGCAGGATAAAGTTGAATACATTTAAATTGTATGGTCACTTACTTGAGTTTTGTGGAGTTTATTCTCTTCTCGTGGACAAGTCTTTTCTTTGGGTATTTGTTTGATGAGGCTTACCATACCCCGGAGTGCCATGTTCATTCAGAGGATAAGCTTCTTCTGTTCTCTGCGCAGCATTGTTTAGGAATTTGGGTTTCTTTCATATCTCCAAATTATGTTCTTGGTTTTTCAACGAGCAAAGGCAACTCCTTGTGAGTCTTCATCTTTTGACGACCACATGGCAACTCTTATGCATCTTCACCCGATGATGAATGGACGGCAACAAACTATGTGTCTTCACCTGGTGACGAATGAATGGCAACTAACTTATTTTCTGTAGTTTGATATTCGCCACGTGTTGATTTTTTTTGGCAGGCTCTTCCTCAGTACCAAATATGGTCGAAGGCCTGCCTCCCTGCCGACGCACACATGGCTAATAGGGAGTGAGGTCCTTCCATGCCTATCTCACCTTGTGATGATAGAGAGGGTGGAACAGAGGGACAGCCTCTCTCACTGTCACTATCCTGTAATTCTTGCTTACTACTATAGTCTGCTGATGGTCAAATGTATTAGGGTGTCATTTCCTTATCACACCCTAACCCTTACAAGAAAAAAAAAGGAAGGGAGAGAGAACCAGTCTTTCACTAGAGAATTTCTCCTTTTATTTTTATCTGCACCACTACTATACTTTAGTGTCTCATAGAACGTTCCCTCTCTCTTTCTTTTTTTTATAATTTCTTTCTTTTAATTTCAATGCTTTGAGATGGGTATTCGTTGACTTTGTTCTTCTATGTATATTTGAGAATAAATCCTTCCTTTGTTTATGCAACTTTTCGCCTCTGCACATTTGGAGTTTTTATAGGTGGTGTTATATTCCGTGTTTGTTACACTTAGGTTTCCTTTCGGTCCTCATGGGGAAGGCACGTAATTAAAACTTGTGTTAGCAACATGATAAAATTATAACTACAATTTCTTCCTTACTGAAGATGTTCGAATACAAAAAACACAAGGCCGGCTTAATGAACAACAATGCGCATTTATTAATGCAAAAAAAAAAAGAAAACCAAAAACGAATCAAAACAAAATTAAAAGCAACGGAATGTCTATGCGCCTTCTTGGCGGGATTTGGTCGGTAATTTGGTTGAGTCCTTTGAAGCCCAAAAAACGGGAAATTGAAATTTACCTAGGAATACCTTTCCCTTCCTGTTTTGTTGGTATTAAAGTTTTGGGACATACCTTATAAAATTTTCTTGTTAGGGCAAAATGGCTTCTTGCTGCGTGCACGTGCTAGGGTTAAGATGGAGGAAAAATGTTGATTCTGGTAGGGGGCTTCGGCCAATGGAGTTTCTTTCTGGGATGACTGGTAATTAATTGTTTTTGTTTTTTTTTGTTTTTGTTCTATGAAATTTTTGTCTCCCTTTTTTGAAACCTTGAATGGAATACGACGCCTACCTCTGGGTGAGAGCAGAGAAATCCCTCCCCTTTTTTATTCGTTGTTGAAATCCTTGCTTTGTCGGCAAGGATCTCTCTTCGTCAAATCCGAGCCTTCCTCCTTTGCTTTGTCCCTTAGACTGAGAAAGATCAGTGGGATAGCAGTCCCTCCTTCTACCACCTTTTCCGCAGCAACAGTTCGATGCCTGCTCTGCTGCTATGTTGATTTGCTCATATAAATTGTCAGCGACACTGTCAACCTCAGAGCTAAGGGCTAGAAATGCTCCTGTAAAGTTCTTACATGCATTAGCATTTTGCTGTGTGTGGTGGACTCATGTGAGCTGTGAGCTGTGCATTGTCGATGTCTCTGGTACACCAGGATGGCATGTAAATGTGCAAGCCTGTATCTCGTAATCTGAATGTTCGTCCATCTGCTGAGTTGTCTGGTTAACATTTGGTCTTATTGACGTCACGGCTTCTGCTAAGCATGTCAGCCCACATATTCGTTTCACCCTGAATATATTTGAGAATGAATCTATAAGAGGAAATTTCCTCCTGCCATCGCCTAATTTTAGCATTATTAAATTCCCTTTGGTCCAAGTATATAAGAGATTTGTGGTCCATGAAAATGACGAATGTGCGACCGTTCAGGAAATAGTCATACTTTAAGATTGCCCATTTTATGGTGAATGCCTCTCTCTCAGTAGTTGACCAGTTTCTTTCCGTGGCATTAAATGTATGTAATGTGGCAGCAATTATTTTTTTCTTGCCGTCATGTGCTTCTTGCATCAATATGGCACCGCACGCTGTGTCGCTCGCATCTGTCATTAGAGTAAATAGACTTGAGAAATCTGGGAATGATATGACAGGTGGCGATGATAGTCGCCTCTTTATCTTTTCGAAAGCACGGTGAGAATCATCTGTCCAGATGAATTTTATGTTGTCTCTGTTTAATGCATGGATTGGAGCTAACAACTGTGAAAAGGTATCAGTCCTTATTGATCCATAGAGCTTAGTTTCCAGGAATTGTCTGATCCAGACCAGGCGTCCTATCAGATTCCTCAGTTCCTTTCTTGTAGTTGGAGGCTTCATCTCACGAATCACCTTGACGCATTCTGGATCAGCTCTGAATCCATTTGAATCGATGATCCAACCCAAAAATTTGGCCCCACTTGCTATAAAAATGCATTTTTCCGGGTTCAATTTCAGCCTGTACGCCCTAAATGCTGTAAACAGCTGCCTCATTGCTGTTATGTATTCATCAAATGTACGAGCATGCACCAAGTTGTAAATATATGATGATATATTTTCTCTTGTGTTAACTGTGTCCAACGCTTCAGCTCCACATCACGAGAATATGTGGCCGAATGCAAGGCGAGTGTATTGGAAACATCGATCGCCCCAAGTGAAGGCTGTTTTATGTCAATCGCATTTTTCTATTTCAATTTGTCAGTATCCACTCTTCAGGTCTAAACTGGCAAAATATTTGTTCCCTTCTCCAATTTTGTGAAAAAGGTGGTCCATCAGGGGTATTGGGTAAGGATCCTGGTCTTTCAAAACTGTATTTAGTGTGCATTTAAAGTTCGCCACCACTCTGACCGCGCCATTTTTCTTCCTTACTGTGAAGACAGGCTGTTGAAACCTTTTGGATCCTTGCACAGTTCAATAATACCCTCCGATAGCATTCTCTGGATTTCAGCATTGACATCCGCTTCCATTACTTGTGCTATTGGGTGTTGTTTTTGGCTTTTGGAGGCTCCAGTCATGGGTATCCGCACTGGCCTGATGAATGTGCCCTTTTCAGACCCCTCTGTTCCGATGATATCCTGGTAGTCTATTAGTAAGTCTGCTACCTGTTCCAGTTCATCTCTATTCGGGTGCTGTGGCAGTTGTACATTCATGTGCTCCTGTAGCCATTTTAATTTCTGAGGAAGAGAATCAACATTTCTTGGACTAATTACAGAGGTTACAGCAACATGCTGGTGGGTTATCTCCTCTGCCTTAGGGATTAATGCAGCCTCGTGCGTAACTTCCCCAACACCCATTATGCGGGTGAATGTTATAGCATTGTTTGCATTGTCAATGCTATATTCCTTCACTGATTTGTGGCTTAAAATGTCCTGTCCAAGTAATAAGGGGATATGTACTGAAACGACGAGAACTCTTATTTCCTTGAAACTCAGAGATTCGATTTCACTCACCGTGATGTCGCATAAAACCTCTTCACTTGCGTGTATACTTCCTTGTATACCTGCTATCTCAACTGATGTTGTGCTCATGTGTCCCCTTAAGTCTCTTGGAATCAGGTGACTGGGTATGATCGTAATTGAGCACCCAGAGTCAATCATTGCTATCGCTGATATTGAATAGCTTTCGATATTAATCGATACCCTTGTAAATGGCGAGCGTGGTTCTCTTTTATGCTGATTATTATACGCGTGATAATTTCCATAAATTTTAGGCGCGGATCGGAGCATCACTCCTCGTCCACAAAATCCTCCTCTTCTGAGTGTGGGCATGTGGCTCCTTGCTGATACTCTTTTGCTATGGCAGTGTGGGCCTGTGCTGTTCGCTGGTACCTACTCCTATTTGGTGGACCATTGGTTTTTTCAGTGCTGTGTTGTATTGCCTTTTCGGGATATACTCTCACTGATACTCATCTCTCATTTGGTTCAGTGGGTAATCCTGTCTTTTAGTTATCTTGGGTTCCCTGTCCCATTTGTGCTTGGGTTTTGGCCTAATATGTTCATCGTGAGAGCTTTTCAGGCTATGTAATCCTTGTGAGATGTATGCTACCAGTTGTGACAGTGGAGACGAGCTTAATTGAATGCCTCTATCTAGATATTTTTGGGCATCATTTGCAATGCCCCCAGCTGTGTAGTGTCTATCCATGGTTTTTATGATGTGTGGGAGAATGTTTGGTGCCCACGTTTTCACTGATTAGCATAGCACCCATTAATGAGTAGACTGAGTCCACCGACATTTCGGTCTGTTTATCCTTTCTGTATTTGTCCTTGATGTTGACAGCTGCCTCTCTGATCGTACATTCCAACCTGCCTGCGAAATCGGTTAGTCTCTTGCCTTCCTTACGCTGTAGGTCCCATGCAAGCCTCAAGTGCTGAAAATTTGACAAGTGGCTACCATGTGCAGACAACAAATAGGCCTTCAATTGCTCGAATGTGAATGTATCATGTGAAGAATCCTCCATCTGTTGAAAAATTCCCTCATTTAACAACTGTTTTGCCACTTTCAGGAATTCTTCCTCTAATTTGGGGTAAGCTTCTCGCTCCGGTCTCACGTGAATAGCATAGGCCTTATTTAAGTCTATTATGAATTTGTTCACATCAGCACCTGGCTGGAATGAATGAATTCCTCGCATGGAGTCACGTAGAGATTGCTGCTTTAGGAATAAACCATAGTCTGCTGAGGTGCTCGTCTGCGGTATTGATGGAGTCGCCGACCTCATGGCTATTATCATATTGTTTAGGTCCTCTGTCAATTCCCGCATTATGGATTCTGATGTCTGTGACAGCTCTTGTTAAAGCCTGAACATTTCGGCCTTTTGGTCAATAACTGTCCCTCTGTAAGTCCAGAGTAATCCATTATTGACACAATTTGATACAAGGTTTTTTGTTGTTTTTTTTTGTTTTTTTTTAAAAGAACACTCTCGTTTCTTGGATATTAAAACTGTTTTATGTTCGCATGCTTACTTTGTATTTTTGTAGTTGCTGTTGTGGAAATGATCGTTTCATTTTTATTTTTTTGTATTTTTGTTGCTGTCACGCGCCTTCATAGATACATGTGAAGAGTTTTTTTCTTTTTTGGTATGTATCAGTTTCGTAGGTTCGTTTCTCTTTTGTGAAGGTTTCCTTTCGGTCCTCGTGGGGAAGGCACGTGATTAAAATTTGTGTTAGCAACATGATAAAATTATAACTACAATTTCTTCCTTACTGAAGATGTTCGAATATAAAAAACACAAGGCCGGCTTAATGAACAACAATGCACATTTATTCATGCAAAAAGAAAAACAAAAAAAAAGCCAAAGACGAATCAAAACAAAATTAAAAGCAACGGAATGTCTATGCGCCTTCTTGGCAGGATTTGGTCGGTAATTCGGCTGAGTCCTTTGAAGCCCAAAAAACGGGAGATTGAAATTTACCTAGGAATAACTTTCCCGTCCCGTTTTGTTGGTATTAAAGTTTTGGGACATACCTTATAAAATTTTCTTGTTAGGGCAAAATGGTTTCTTGCTGCGCGCACGTGCTAGGGTTAAGATGGAGGAAAAATGTTGATTCTGGTAGGGGGCTTCGGCCAACGGAGTTCCTTTCTGGGATGACTGGTAATTAATTGGGGTTTTTTTGTCTTTGTTTTTCTTCTACGAAATTTTCTTTTTTCCCTTTTTCGAAACCTTGAATAGAAAGCGACGCCTACCTCTGGGCGAGAGCAGAGAAATCCCCCGCTTTTTTTTTGTTGTTGAAATCCTTGCTTTGTCGGCAAGGATCTCTCTTCATCAAATCCGAGCCTTCCTCCTTTGCTTCGTCCCCTAAACTGAGAAAGATCAGCGGGCTAGCAGTCCCTTCTTCTACCACCTTTTCCGCAGCAACAGGCATCCTGTGGTTTGATTGGCCCATCAACCTCTCGTCATTCAAAATGAAGGGCTGACTCATACCGTATGAGAGAATTCTCTCCCTCCATACTGAACTGCATGTTTCAAACTAAAACAGGGGAACATATAACAGTAGGCTAACTTATTTTCCAAGTTATTCAGGCTGACAGAGTTTGCCAGTCTTATGAGTGGGTTTCTTCCACTTTATTTTCTTCCCTCAAGTCGTCTCTATTTTTTTTTTTCTTCACATGGTACACCTGGGTCTTCTTTCTCCTTTCGAGTGCATTTACTCCATAATTGATACTGTCTATTTTTCGTGATACAGTAAAGGGTCCTTGAAATCTTTTCTTCATTTCATCCTATGCTTTAGACAGATTTCTCCGCGGAAAATCTAGCGCTCTAGACAAGTTTTTTCTCATTTTCGTCCTATCCCTTTCATTTGTGACATTTAATTTTGTCCTTTTCCTAGGAAACGTTGCTTTGGCTCCCACATCGTTCTGTAGTAGTAAGGATATGTATGCCCTTCATTGGCAGACTATCCATTACTCCAAATGTTATATAGTTATAATAAATATGCTTATATACACATATACATATATATGCAGAATGTATCACAAAGACATAATGATAAAAGGACGAGCGAAGACTTCTTTAGAAAAATATGTACCTCTCACTTTATTGCAAGGGTTCGAAAAGGTTATTCAAGGTTTTATGGTGAGACGGAGTTGGAGACCGAACAGAACTGCAATATATTGACCGCCACTCTTATGTCCGTCAGCGTTGTGTCTTTCTTGTTCTCCAGGGCTGCTCAACTGGAGGCTCGGGGGCTCAGCTTTCTGCTGAGTGCTGGCTTTCTCTACCACATCTTGTCACCAACGGGTCTCCAAACACCATTGGGAGTCCCGAGGGCCCCTTCGGCCGGGAGTGGCTTTCCCTACCACATCTCGTCTCTAACTCCAACTCATCAGGGGCCCCTTCGGCCTAGTGTGGCTTTCCCTACCACATCTTGTCTCTAACTGTCTGACTTCCTGCCTTTACCGAGTTATATAATAGTTCAATGCCCACTCAATCTTTGGAATGGCATGTTTGATTGTCATCAAGCGGAAATAACTGTCATGCAGTTCAGAGGTCACTCTTTTCCGGTGCATCAGTCTATGAGTGTAACATGGGCTTTACTTTGTCCCATTTCATCAGCCAAATCCACCCACGCGATCTCTTTCGATTACTGGCCATTGGAATGTGTCACTTCCTTCCGGTGCATCACCTTGGAATGGCAAGTTTGGCCGGGTCGAAGGTCAAAATACAATACAACTATAATTGGGCCAGTTTTCCAATTTGACTTGAGTTCTACATCACATAGGGGAATTTCTGCTTTCTTCCCACCTATTCTTTTGATGGTTATTTTTTTCTGCTCAACTTTTCGTGCCCCATGTGGCATGTTTTTTTTTAGGAGAATTGATTGGGCGGCTCCCATCTCTCTCAATATGGTTACTGGTATCTTTTCCTTCTTTGGTCCAAATATATAACCTTCTCCTACAAATTGGCGATAAGTCTTGTCTATTTCCATATCGGTCGTAGCAGCTCCCTGGGGCTTTTCTCTGGGTATTCGGCCTTTCTTTGGTTCAGTGCCTATCTGACATTTTGCTGCTATATGACCGACCTTTCTGCATTGGTAACATGTTGTAGCCTTATCCTCCAGTCTCAGGGTTTTTCGGTTTTCTTCTTTTATTCGATTGTTTATTCGTTTTTTTTCGTCTTTAACTCCTTTCAATCTACAGTCATTTTGAATTTTCATGCCAATTCGGTCTCTACTCCTTTTATGAGTGATAACATATTTGTCTGTCACTGCAGCTAACTTATAACCTGTAGTTATCTTTTTGTCACTGAGGTGGACCCTCAATTCCTCCGGCATGCAGTTCATAAATTCCTCAACTAGGATGAGTTGCCTTAACTTTTCAATGTCCCCTCAGACATCTTTTGTGGAGCACCACTTGTCCAGTAATCCTTCTTTATCTCTTAGAAATTCAATGTATGACTGTCCATCTTCCCTTTTCTTGTCTCGAAATGCTTCAGGCATAGTTCGAAATTTTTCAGGACTCCCATTTTGACTGCCACATATTCTGAACATTCCTCTGGAGATAGGGTTGCATAAACTTTCCGGGCTTTTCCTGTCAACACTGTCTGAAGTAACATAGCCCAGCATTTTTTTGGTCAAACCAAGTTTACAGCAGTTCTTTCAAAATGTGCGAAATATTAGCCCGCATTTTCTTCCACGAACTTCAGCACAAGTCGGGTCTGCTTGGTTATGTCAGACGTGAGGTGTTCGTCTCTTTGTCTGGTTCTCATCAAATCGAGTTCCAGCCTTCTAGTTTCTTGTTCCAACCATGCTTTCTCCAGTTCTAGTTAAGCCTGTATTCAACTTTTCTCCAACTCAATCTGTTCAGGCGTCATATTCATCGGTTCAATTCCATTTACTCTATTTTTCACAGCAGACATCAGACTAGGTTAATCAAACATCAAAATAAAACAGCATTTAAATATTGTCAGGCAAAAAATACTGAGAAGAATGGAAAGAAAAATACCAGCCTGTATAATTCTGTTCATGATCTATGTTCAAATTTAGATATGATAGATGGATCAGAGAGTGTATTGTTTATTCACATTTGGAAGATCAGGTCTTCTAGGAAGTGTTTTATGAAAATGGGGAGTATGCCATATGGCCATGATGTGTCATAGGCTTTTTCTAGGTCAAAGAGGACTGCCACCAAATGTTCTTTTTTGATGAATGCTTCTCTGATTAGGGTTTCTATACAGACTATTTTATCTATGGTACTTCTTTTGGCTCTGAAGTCTGTTTGTAGGTTTGAGAGGAGGTTGTTTGATTCAAGGAACCATGTCAGTCAGATTGATTATCTTTTCAAGGGTTTTGCATGTACAGCTAGTTAATGCTATAACTGGTAGGGTTAGAGGGATCTTTTAGTTTTTTTAAGGATAGGGATGTTGTAGCTCACTTCAATAAGGTAGGGATGTTGCCAGGGATCCAGATATTGTTGTATATATCTAAAAAATATTTTAAGGATATCATTGTGAGTTCTTTGAGGAGGGTACAGTGAATTTCATTTGGACCAGAGGCTGAGTTGTTAGATTTTGATATTTAGTGTGAAGGGTTGGTTATAACTTAGTATTATCAGATGTGAATTTTATTATGTTCTTTTCTTCTTTGATTGATTGTTTTTTGTAGATGACACTTGAGCAAAATTTTCTGCAATCAGGATGGCTATATGCTTTTCACATGAGGCATTTGTGTTTATTTGAGAGAGGTGATTTATTGGGTCATTGATGCTTTTAAACAAATTTTTTAATAAGGTTCAAATTATTTTTAGATTGTCACTGGAATTTACTTTTGAAGTGAAGGTTCTCCAGTAGGATCTTTTGGCTTTTTTGATGGTATGTTGGCCATGGGTGGTGACTCATGTTGCTTTAGGATGGGATTCTTGTAGTTGAGCAGTCTGTGACCAGGTTGCCCACGTGGCCCAGTCAACAGTGAAGTGAGTATGGCTATTTAATACCAACAATTCAACATCAGTAATTTGTTTACACACTGTTAAATGACCAAATAGTTCTATTTCAAACAACTCAATTTAGCATGTCATTCGTTTGCACAGAGTTTAGATGTCAAACAGTTCTATTTGACCCATAGATCAGACCCTATCAAGTGCTACCACTCCTGGCCAGAGTGGACGTGGGAGCAATGGCAATGAAGGGGTACTCCGCATTCCCCAAAACTCTAGCATTACAGGAGCCTCAACATCAGATTGTTTAGCATCATATCCATGACACTCAGGGGAAAGGGGACTTATCCCTCAGCAGAAATGCAATCAGTGTATTCTACAGCTCCAGCTAGCTGAGTAATAGTTCAAAACTGGGATCACAATCTTTATGATGATTAGAAATTTATACCAAAAGCTTACAAACAATGACTTATATAAGATAAAAGATAAATCCCCATAATAGAAACTAAATTTACCGATTATATGTTTTATTTTCTTAATTTGATAAAGCTTGGTGAAAATGTTCAGTTTTACAGAAAAATTTTGATTTAACTGAGTGACACTCACTTTATCAATTTCAAAATTTTGTTTTAGAGTTTGGATTGTTAATCCTAACAAACAATGATAGCTTCAATTTGAAGAACTACAAATAAATCTTACTAGAAAGATTTAATCAAATATCTATGATTATTTTAGTAAGACAAGTTATTTTTCTTCAGAAGTTTGTGAAAGACTCTCACAACCAATATTCCCATAAAGAATAATTTTTCTTTTCATTTTTACATTAAAACATAGGCATGCATACTAACTTTGGTAGCTCTATAACAAACTCTTTGACTTTGACAAAGAAAATCTGAATTATTATATAGATAAGCCAATCTGAAATGTTATACAATATGATTCTTTATTGTTTCTGCACTATATAAAACATCATATGATTCTATTGTCACCCAATTAATTCAAATATTACTATTAAAAATTTCATTGACAAAGAAACATAACTCATTTATCAAATGATATATGTTAATAAAAAAAGACTGATTAACAGTACATGCAACCAAAGCCAGGAAGTGATTGTTTTTTCAATTTTTATTTGGACCAAGTTTAACTACATTCTGTTATTAATCTAACTCTTGATAAAGACAATATCAATAAATGATTATCAGCATTATGAAAGATTTCAGAGCTGACATTCAAAAAATATAGAAATAGAATCATAATAGAACAGCTTTAAGATTTTACATTGAGCCACTTTATCATAAAAATGATAATTTATTACTTGTTCAGTAATATTCTAGAGAGGAAAAACTTTTCATGTGAGTATTTTAATATCCATAAAGTGACCTATATTAGCAGACATCAGACTTAAAGTCATTGAAAAATATTAAATATGCTTACCTTTCCTATACACTGTTTTAATATACTCCATATACTGAAGTCATTTCGGGAAAACATAGGTTTTGGAAGACTAGTTCTGAAAAAAGAAAAGGTAAAAGTGAAAAATGGTTGAATGAACACAAAAAAGAGCCCCCCCCCCCCAAAAAAAAAAACAAGAAATAATAAAATGAAATCTTATCCAAGTCCTATTACAACAGATATGTCATATTGTCTGAATTTTTGAGATGAAGCTAGATGATTTTTATCATTAAGGGTTTTTGGACTATTGTCTTCATCTTTATTGTTATTTCCACAATGTTTCGGCTGATATGTCCTCCTGCCTTCTTCAGGTGTTTGTCAAACTCAGGATTTTTTTGTTTTTAATTATCTAACCTTTTGAATTATCGGTTCCCATATTGTATTCATCTCTATACGTGGTCTATTCAACAGGTCATTGTAGCCCAACATATGAGCTGATTCCTTAAGGCACCTAATCCTCCATTGTTTAGCTCTATCAATTATTTCAACTTCATCCCATAAGGAAAAAAAAAAAAAAAAAAAAAAAAATGAATATGAGCATAGGTAAAAAAATCATACATAAATAATAGTAATCCTAAGAACATTAAGTTTATAAGTCCCAAAAATTAATTCTAAACTGCAGGTCACATAGCATAATGGTTAGAGGCATTGGTTCCCTAAGCTTCAAAGGAGAAAATCATCTGGTGGTTGCAGGTTCAATCCTGACTACAGGTGAGTAACAACACAGGAATACTAAACACTTGTACCCGGTTTTGGCTAACAGAATCAGAACAAGTGACCCCCATGGATTCAATAAAGGACGTAGTTCAAAGTAGGTTCCCAAGTTCGACAAACACCTGAAGAGAGCCAGAGGACATATCAGCTGAAACGTTGTGGAAATAACAATAAAGATGAAGACAATAGTCCAAAAACCCTTAATGATAAAGATATGTCATAAGTAATTTGGATTATCTGTCCTTGAGCATATTCTTTTGCCACTGGAGTTTTTGAAGATGAGAAACCTGTTTTTATAATAACCAGAATTAGCAGCTTTAGTATATATTAAAAACATAGCCAAATTGCAATTCTCTTTTCTCATGATGATGTCAAGATGTAGTTAATGAACATAAAGTTAAAAAAAAGAATCACCTATTATTGTGACCACATTAACAGCACATCACATTGTATAACATTAAACAAACTAATGGCTGATTGCACAAATCAAAAATTACAAGCAGTTAAAAAGAAAACTCCACATCAAAATTAATGGTCATTTAAGAAATAAGCTGAATAAATTTTTTGTGTGTACTATTTTACTTATCTCATATCTAATAGACATACACAGGCCAATAAGCAAAAATATCTTTAAACATGTTTAATATTCATTGACAACAGATAGCTTAATCAAAAGGAATTAATTTCTCTTTGATTTATGGTTGCTGTAAATGTAAATTTACCATGGTTATCATTTAAACATTTTTTTTTTTACCAAAGCTCATAACATTTCTTGAGACATACATTCTGTGAAGTATGCCATTCCTTTTGTTTTTTTATGCTAAAATAAATATTCTTTGTTGAATTTTCAACATCACTCTCGATTGATTCTTTTATGATTATTTCAGAAACATATTTTACTATTGTGCTATATTTTTGACATTAATATCTGCTACTTCCAAGATCAATTTGATTTATAATTTTTGCACTATTAGAAAATAAGACATTGAAATGCAAAGTGAGTTGGAATTTAAAAAACAACTAAAAATTAAGATAAAAGAAATAAGAGGTTTTATAAAGATGTCCCATTAAAAAGATAATTTTTGTCATAGAATATTTTAATATTTTTTCATATTTCTTATTTCTCTTGGAAATGAATATAGAAATAATTGAAAATTTTAAGATAGTAGTTGGGCACATCTAGTTGGGTTCTTAATAATTGCCAAAATCTTTCTAGATGCAGAATAAAATGTATCATTTGCAGAAAAGCTAGGGAATAATGTATATTACTGATACAAGCTTTTTTTCACAAAAGCTTCAACAAATTGTTCCTTTTAGAAGAAAAATAAGTTTTTTTTGTTTACAAGTTCATTTTTAATGCATATCATATTTGTACAAGTTTGATGATATGCACACAAAAATAAACCTTTCAGTCAGAATGATTAATCAGTCTCAGATAACAATAGCATTCATAAATGTCTTTATTGTAAAATAATAATTGAGAATTTCTTAAAGAATTACAGTTACAAAGAAAACATCAAAACCATGTTATTCTCACTCAGCTATAGAGAAACTGATTGTAATTCACTCAGATAACTTTTTTGTCTGTGTCATTATAAAACTCAAGAACAGCTATGGCCATCATCTTTTCTGTGATTACCAGAGAATATTTTTAACAGTTTTTCAAAATACCCCAACTTTTTGAGTTTTTAAAGAGAAGAGCAACATATAATGTAAGTGTAATTAGACCCTTATTTTATTTCTATTTAGATTTTTTAAATGTAGGTACTTAAAGTCTTAAGTGAAATCCTCACAAACTATATAAAATAAATGCAATCCAAGAGCTTATGTTGGAAAGGATTTTCAAATAAGGTATGATTTAATTAACACACAGAAATATAATCTATTGATGCCAAAAGTCATCCACAGGAACTAACTTAAAATCCCATCCTTAGAGTAGGTTTTCCATAAGTTTTATCAATGAAAAACTTGTAGAGTTGTTATAGAATTGGAGTCCCTTTGTCTGAATGTCATACAATGTATTCTATTTACAATGAAAGGAAATACCTACTGAAATTGAGACAAGTTAGATTTGAGTGGCTTCTGATAAATAACTCTTAGTAAAGATACGAAGTGCATACGATAAGTTTCCAGACTTTTTTCGTATGGGCACTTTTATTGATAGTAGTCCCCTTTGAAGTAATCTCCTCCAGCTGCAATGCACTTGTTGTACCATTCCAACAACTTCTGGAAGGCTCCATGGAAGTCTTCTGGTGTCAGAGTGTCAATGACTTTCATCACAACCTCTTTCATCTCCTCAATTGTCTCATAATGACAGCCTCTGAGCTTAGGGAATAACCAAAAGTCACAGGGAGCAAAGTCTGAACTATAGGAAGGCTGAGGAACTGTCTTGATGCCCATCTTGGTCAAATAGTCTGTGACAACGATGGAATTGTAGACTGGTGCATTGTCCTGGTGGAAATGCCACTGACCCGATTTGAAGAGTGCTGGCCTCTTCCGATGGAATCTCTTCCTGAACTCCCTTAAAACTTCAACATCCTAACCCTAACCCTTTGGCCAATCAACTCTGGTGTATTGACTTCCTTACTCCTCCCACACCTCTCATCATCCCTCACAGACTCTCTGCCTTCCTTGAATCTCTTATGCCAATCAAGAACTGATGCTTGATTCATGCAAGATGGTCGAAAAGCAGTCTGAAGCATTCCATACGTTTCTGTGGCATTTTTTCCAAGTTTAAAACACAATTTTATTGCATATTGTTCTTCTAAAGTGTCAGATTGCACTTTTGAAATTCACCAGCTGTGAAAATCAGGCTTTAGTAGGGTGTATTCCAATTGCTGCTGTAGCTGTTGATTTGGACCTGAAATCATGAAAATTGGACAGTCATCTCATAAGATGTATAGCAATAACATACTGAGTCTATGACAATTTTAAATGCCCATATGAAAAAAATCTGGAAACTTATCGTATGCACCTCGTATATAGATATGAATCTATTTTAGAATCTATTGAAAAGAAACTAAGGAAAGATAAAGACAGACTCCAGTTTGATTGACATATTGATTTAAGAGATATGGCATGTATATTTTACAGATACAGAGGAACACACATATATGCTACTAGTTCATATATCCAATGCATATATTTATATTCAAACCAACATAAAATATACTTGTATATAGAAATGAAGATAATTGGTTTAACAACAGAAAGCAATGAAGAGTAAGTACCAAGGTATTATCAAAAGATGATAGTGGAGAATATGAGAAAAAGAAAAAATAGTCAAACAAAATTAATATCTTTATTTTGTTTAAGCATCAACTCTTCACATATACTAGAGTTTGCAAGCACAAAAGAGCTAAATATCTTTTAAAACATCTCTAAAACAAAAATGTACATGAAATATTTTCATAAAAGAACTTTATAAAATAAGTTAATAGAGTAGTATAAATTCATATTTTAAAATATACTCCTTCCTACAGTGAAATACATTTTGATAAAAACATGTTAAGATATGCCATGATTTTGCTGGATATTTTCAATGGGTATTATATTTTCCAGTTACCAAAAAAAAAAAAAAAAAAAAAAAAAAAAAAAAAAAAAGTGCTACCCTGCACTTTCTTGTTTATTTTCGATACTTTCTGAATATCAAAATAGAGTTAAAAGTAAGTAAAAATAACAAATGATCCTATGGCTTGTCCTCTCAATATAAATGAAAAACAATTATAAGTGAAAACAGTGCTGGTCAATGGCACAAACAACTATGAGAAAGACCTTTGCAGGTGGGACGAATCAGCAGTTACGGAAGACGACGAAAGTGACACATCATCCGGTAGCTACATGGGGGTCATGGTGACTTATGAATCAGGTCAATATTCATCTGCACAGTTAACGTCTGCGGAAGATACCAAACATGAAAATGATCAAACTAGTGGAGATAGAGGGAATGTGGGAAACCTGATAGAAGAGCACCCTACACTTCCACGAAGAAGCACATGGCAGAAACGAACGCCGCCCCCATGCCATATTTGTGATCATGAGATCAGGACAGAGTGTAGTGAAAATTGGGACGAAAATCACCACTCACCTCAGCCCAAATGTCAGCAGATATGCTCCACATGCAAGATTTACTTTTTGGGCTTGAAAAAACATGGCTTCCCTGAGTGAGCTTATATCGCAAATGGTCACATATCTTCATGCCGGCAGTCACACAAAACCACGGAGTGTGAAGACGTGCAGGCAGAAAAGACATAAAAAGAACGAACATCAGTCAGTGAGCGACAAGTTTTTTGCTTTGCTTTTGTGACAGTCTTGTTTTGGACAAGAATTGATTAAGGGGAGAAACGGAGTTCAGTTTAAAGAGAACTATTGAATATGGAAAGGAGGTTTTGGTTAGTCATTGTGGGTTTTTTGCAGTTGAGAGATGTGGTGGCAACTCTACCAGGCACAAAACATTAACTAATAAATGCAGAGCATTTGATATATCATATATATTGTTTTTATATACCATGAGTTTTATGAAAGTGCAAAATAAGTTAACAACTGGTGATGGAAATGTAAAATAAGATAACAACTGGTGTCATTTTAGACAGCATGTATAAAGTAGTAATGAGATCAGTGTTGGTTAATCTAACATAAAAACAATGTGAAAAGTAAAATAAAAGAAACTACAGGAATAGGAAGAATTTGAAGATGATAGGCTGATTAAATGAAAAGAAAAAGAGATAGCAAAGTCAGTTAAAACATTTTTTTCTAAAGAGGTCATTCAAAGAAACAAAGAAATTTTATCAATATTTTAAAGCTACAGAAGAATTAACATTAAATACAGGAGTAATATTGTTATGAGGTAGAAAGAAGCAGATGATCACATATACACATACATACAGGGGCCCGACAATATTTTTCGGACACTTTGAAAAAAGTACTTCAAGATGGTCACTAGTGCCAAAAACTTTTGAGATTGTAAGTACGTAGTTGAGGAGTGAAAATCCACTACTAGTGTAATCATTTTTTTTAGTTTGGCTTTGATAATTTTAGTTCTTTTGTGATTTTTGCGAAAACTTGTGCGACACTATTTTTCAGACATGATAAAAAATCCTATTTTATTAAGAGCTATGTTCATGTATATGTTGCTGTATGCAAATTTTCTGCTTGTACACTGTTCTGGGGCACTGGCACCCCTACTACTATGTTAACATAGGACAATCTAACAGCATTAATAGTCCAGACATTTCTTGGCAAAACAATTAAGTTTAATGAGGTAAATGCATTCAAAAGAAGTCGTTTGTTTGGCACAGAAGAAGCGGGAAGATGGCCTCAGCATCAGAAGGATCATGGATTTGAAGCTGTCAAAATCAACGGTCGAATACATGCTGAAGACAAACTCTAAGCGGAAAAAGAAGAGAGGGCGGAAAAGATCAATTGGCAAGAGGACTGTGACACGGCTTTTGACATCTGGAGAAAAAGTTACAGCAAGAGAAGTGAAGGAGAAATGTGAATTGGATGTAAACGTCTGAACAGTACAAAGAACGCTGCATAGGATTGGTTTGAAGTATGCAAAGGCTAAGAAAAAAATTACACTAACAAAGAAACACAAAGGAGGAAGACTGGAGTGTGCTAAAAGGTGGTTAACAAAGCATGTTGACTTTAAGAAGGTTATATTTATTGATGAGAAGCGTTTCAAGTTTGATGGGTCCGATGGATGGTGTACTTGGTCAAGAAGGGGTGAGCCTGTTGTACTGAACAAACGACAGATGGGAGGGGGAGGAGGAGGAGTTATGGTTTGGGATATGATCTTTGTTAATGGAAATATATGGTTGGAGTGGCTGAAAGGATGATAGAACAGCGAAAGCTACAAACAGTTGCTGGACGAGAAAGCCCTACCAAGGATAAGAAGAGAGATGGGGAATGATTTCGTTCTACAGCAAGACAATTGCAGCATCCATGTGTCAAAACTCATGAAAGAATGGATGGCTAAAGTGAATATGACTACTTTGGAATGGCCTGCAAGAAGCACAGATCTAAATTTAATAGAAAATGTTTGGGAAATGCTTGCGCAACTTGTCTATGATGGACCTGAAATAACGAAAGAGGCTCAACTATGGGAACGAATACTAGGAGCCAAAAAACGACTAATAGAAACACGTAGAGATGTTATTGTGCATATGTTTGATCATTATAAAGAGAGATTGATAAAAGTTATTGAGAAGAAAGGTGATATTACAGACTATTAATAGTTTTTCAACGATGTTCGAAAAATAATGTCATGTGTGTTTTGTAAAAAATGATGAAAATTAAATATTTTTCCTTACCTAATTGATTCTCTTCCATTTTTATTACAGGTATTGTCTTTATATGTTTATGCTATTCTATTGAAGGAATTTCGCCACTCTATGGCACTCGGAAAGTCGAATACTAAAGTGTCCGAAAGATTGTCGGGCCCCTGTACATTGGCAGAAATAGAATGGACATTTGACAGCTAACATACAATCATCAATATACTCAGAACAGACTGCTAAAATTTCAAGATCATAGACATAAATAAATTATAATGAAAAGACAAATCTATAAAAATACAATAAGGATTTTCCTCCCCCTGATACGAGGTTTAATCTTTTATAGGTCTCATCACTTCAAATGTATGAAGAATATTTCCTCAATATGACAGATCTGCCAAAAGGCCTCTTTAGTTTTTATGAATAAACTCACTTAGAGGCAACCTTCAATGTTTATTAAACTTGATATTGAGTCACATACTGTTTATAGAATTTAAATTATAACTAACACTATATTCATTTAAAATGAGTGTTACACAGCTAATTTCTCTGTTTGCTATTTTTCAAGAAAATTTGTTTTTATAAAAATTGAATTATCTAAAATTCAAAGTTCCATACGAAAATTTAATCATAAAATTATACTTAAAAAATCTGCTATTACCAAAGAAACTTTTCTCTTGGGTATTTCTTGTCTGGTCATTTTGAAATAAAAATGAACTTTTTTTTCTAAATTATCAAAGTTCTATCATTTCAATAAATGTTTAGGTTAGAAAAAAACTTAATTGAAATATAAAAAATCAATGAGACTCATACAAAGAATTACATGCCAACAGTTAATGAATTTTCTTTTTCTTTTTTTCAAAGAAATGTATCACAGAAATTAGAATCTATTTGAAGAATAAGAAGATTAGTATCAATCTATCACAATACATTGGTAACTAAACAAAAGTTGACAACATATACTTAGTTATCACACAATAGATTAAAACAAGAAAATTCAGAAAAGAGAGGAAACGATCTAACAGACAGAGCAACTGATTATGGTGATCATAAAATTAATACTATATTCTATCTTTTTCTTTCTTACAGAAAATTAGAATTAGTAAACTGAAACTTATTTCTCTGGCCTAATAGCAGTTAAAATTACAAGAATATTTTCTTGGTTTAATTGTATGTGCTATTTAATTAGATTGCTATTCAAGTTCATATATATATAAACTACTTTTAGCACAGAAAAACAATATCTATTTAGAAAAATAAAAATAAATGTTGTTATTAAATATGTACAAGTGAGTACTTAATTGAGAATATTCACACCAAAATTTATACTCAATTTTTCTTATTTCCATAATTATCATTGCTGTTATGATAATTTGTGTAAACTAATGCTGCTACTGCTATAGATATAGTCTGTGTAGATTAAAGTAAGCTTACATAATTAAGTGAATTCCTACATATTCAAACTAGTAATATTTTTGTAGTGTAAAACTTCCGAGTAGAACTTTTCTAATACTCTGTAGATATGAGAAGATATCATCTAAGCAACAAGTTATCAGAATGTATAGTTGTAACAAAAATAATAAAAGCTGCATAAAAATTTTAATAGAACAGCAGTAATTATTCCATCTCATTCTATAAAAAGAATCACAACACTGATCAAGATATACTGCTAAATGTAAATAAGCAATGTTGTAAATGAAAATTCACTGATGTAAATGAGGTAACCATTTTACGTAATTTGTACAAGCATACATACACAGCGCAAGAGACACACACACATCGATGGAGAGACTGAGATGACAAATGAATAAGTAGACCAGAAAGAATAATTTTGGAAGAAGAAGCAGCAGCAATAGCCCAGTTTTTCTTCTTCATTTTATAATGATTGAAAGGAAAAACTGAAATTCAAAATTTGACAAATGATAAAAAGTAATCTTAAAAGAAAAATGAAGAAAAAGGCAGCTAAAAATTTAAAAACAAATCCAGGTTATATGAATTAGGTTATTTGCAACCTAATAGATTATAATAGTTTATTGTTATTATTTCCATCAAGGAATAAAGGAAAATTTATGGTTCAGTAAGACTCATGGTAGGAGGAAGGAAATTATAATCACATCCATATCAGATGATTTACTGTATATGATGATAGATTAGACATGTCCTTTCATCAGCATACAATAATTATAAATAAACCTGTAATATATCATCATCATCATCATCATATCGTGCTGGCAGCACGGATATCCCTGACCCTTTTTCGCCACTCCTCCCTATCGTTCATCGCCCAAGGCAGGTCTTCAGGACAACAACCTGTATCCTCACATAGCTGCTGAATGTACGTTCGTGCTGGTCGTCCTGCTTTTGCGCGGCCGTGTGTGGGGATCCATAAGAGTACCCAAACGGGGGACATCTCCACTCTAGAAGGAACCCCTCTTAAACTAGTAGACAAATTCACGTACCTAGGAAGCAGCGTCGAATCAACCGAAAAGGACATCGAAACGAGGTTAACGAAAGCATGGACAGCTATCAATAGGCTATCGACTATATGGAAATCAGACCTAACCGATAAAATGAAACGCAGTTTCTTCCAGGCAGCGGTCACATCGATACTGCTATATGGATGCACTACATGGACGCTAACAAAACGGCTGGAGAAGAAACTAGATGGCAATTACACAAGAATGCTGCGTGCAATCCTCAACAAGTCCTGGCAGCAACACCCCACAAGACACCAACTGTACGGCCACCTGCCCCCTATCACGAAAACTATTCAAGTTAGGCGAACCAGACATGCAGGACATTGCTGGAGAAGCAGAGATGAACTCATAAGAGATGTAATATATATAATCCTAATATACAGCTTAAGTTTTATATGACTTCAAATATGATAAATTTAATATATACATTTAGTATATACTAAACAAGTCGGAAATTATCAATAAAGGAAAAAGATACATAAACCCATTTATATAGTGTACACAAACTACCATGATAGGTAGACTTCAATCATAAACATAATAAAATATACTTGGCGTGGTGACATTTGTTTATTTGAGTGATAGTAGAGCAGAGGGTTTATATTAAAGATTAAAATTCATAAGATAACCTGCCAGGTATTTTTGACAAAATATTCATATTTTTAATTTATAAATTTACTGCAGTTAACATTTAATGATTTACTTCAGTACTTTCACTTTCTTCCATCAACAAATTAATGTTTAAATTTCATTTTTTTTTCTATCTATACTTCTTATATCTGTTTTTCTTCTTTTTTTCTCAGTCATTTTTAGATTTAAAAAACTACAATGATAATAATAATAATAATTTGCCATCTCAACTGATCACAGAGCTAAAGGAAAGGGAAATGAAAACCTAGATAAATAGTTGGAGTTTACTAGAGAGTTTTTAAAAAGTTGTGGAAAATAAAGACAACAGTGATAACAATCATAATTGGAGAGGTTAGAACAATCCTTAAGAACCTGGAAAAGAAACTCTATGAAAAATGAAGACTATTCAGAGATGGTCTTGATTTTTTTTAATTACTATCTACACAGATAAGGGATGTGTAACAAGAAAAGAAAGGAGAAAAAAGGTTCAAGCTGGTCTTTTTGGTCTAATTTTAAAATTACACTAGTGCTGTAAACAGTAATGGACAGAGACGCTTTGGCCAAAGTCTTGTGTTAGTCACCAACCCAACTGATATAACAATAACACAAGACTCGTTTCTCATAATTTCTAACTGACAGTGATAAAAGAAATCTGAATCATTACTCCTTCACAAAGGTCTGACATGAATCACAGCAATCATGCTCTGAAGATCTCAAACCCGATCCCCTCAAATTTATGCTCGAGTAAATTTATATAAACAGGTTTCAAGGGCTGAATGACTGGTTCTTTGGCCAATCAATAGTGGCCTGTCAAAAGAAAAACTAGTGCAAGAATGGCTATTTCTTCCTTTCCACATGACATGTTGTCACTCTCGACTTCTGGTCCAAGGATCATCCATTTTGTCTTTCACAGAAAACAAAATGCATGCCACCCTGACTCTTTTCAACCTTTGAGGTAACTCTTCCCTACAAAATGTTAAAATATTAACAAATTCTGGCACTTGAAGAGAATGCAAATTCATCAATCAACCAACATTCTATGGGTACACATCATGGTGACTAGATGGATGTTTCCTATTAAGTTATCATGGTATCATGCCAAGTAAATTCCCTTCATGGCCTCTTTCAGGTCAATGTGAGTTACTTAGCAATGCCCATTTTTTTCCAAGGAACATGGGACAGTTTATACTAGATTACATGGTAACATTATCAAAGAACAATCACTGACCTGATCCTGATAAACAGTTTTTAACTATTCAACCTTGTCTTAGATTGATTAGACTAATATTAATATTTTATACCAGTGTGCCTCATACTTCTTGCCTTGTGTCAAACTAAGCAAAGCTTAATAAGTTAGTTTATTCACAAGGAAAAATGACCAACTTTTCTCAAGTGCAATTCTCACTAGGTGTCCCAAACTGGTGGCCTCATACCAAATTTAAATAGTGCTTAGTAAGTAAGAAATTATAAGACAAAAGAAAAAGATTCAGCATTTTTTTTAAAAAAACAAACTTGATACAGAATTCTAAAAGTGTTTTTATAGTTGGTAAAAAACAATGGGTTAGTAAAATTTAAAATTATCAAGTGATATCAATATTTTGTTTTTCATAGAATCACAGATAAATGCTTCTCATGGAAAGGAATTTCATCAAGCAACAATGTGCAAATGAATGATATGAAACTTCATTGATTATCTCAATGTGCGTGATGAGAAGAAGGAATTTGAACTTTAACAGACAGGAAAATTATATCCGAGGAATAAAAATCAGAAGGTCATCAGAGTCAAGTGCTCAAAAGAAAATATCTAAGTAGATTACAATTCTTGTGGAGTGAAGACTAATAAAGGTGACACAGTTTCAAAGAAGGTGGAAAAACAAAACAAAAAAAAATACAATATATGAAAATATTACTATCTCAGGGGAAAAACATAGTTACTATAAATGAACACTAATACTGACTGAACTGAACAGATATAAGTTTGAAAAAGATTAGATAAAATGATAACTACTTTTTTTAAAAATGTACTTTAATGGAGACCCAATTATGTAATGTTTTTTTAAAAATGTCCAAAGAGAAATCAAACTTAAAACAGTAGAATAATAAGATGTTTTAGAATAGAGTGAACATATACCAGATAGACTAGTTCATTTTTTTCCAAGATGAACAGCTCGCACATCACCTTTTATTCGTGGATTTTTGGTGAAGTCTGAAACAACTATTATCTACCAACTGACTTATTCTTGAGATTTGGTTCCAGTGGACATTTTTTTTAGGAGTGTTGTTGCAAAAATTTTCAAACAACCAAGACTGGGTGCACCTGCTTGTGTGGCAAGGTGTGGTCTTTCTTGCCTTTTATGGCCTATTATAAAAATTGGCCCTTTTTCATTTTGTATGAAAAATACTGAATGTCTTCATGCAACATCCTGGCCGAGGCTCTGAGAAGCTGCCTAACGTTGTGGCAACCCTGCACAAATGCACACAACATCCATCGATCAGGCAGCGGTTCTCCAACCAGCCAAGCCAAGCTAAGCAATGCATATTGACCAAAAATTCATCTACAGTTTCCTCAGGATGAAGACATTATACCACAAAATTGGTCAAATGAACCTGACTGTTGTCTACGCAGTTATAAGGGCCCGTTTAATTTGTTCTGCATCTGCCTTCTGTTCTTAACTTACTTGTCTTTACACGGCAAGAGCATTGCCTTGTAATCGTAATGGCAGAATGCACTCGATTTTCTCCATGGTGTAGAGTTCACAAACCAACTCCACATTTTCGATCCATGCAACAATGAGCATATCAAGTTGTTGCACAGCTGAATTCTAGGATTAGCTAGACAAAAAAGGCCTTGCCGTCCATTGTATGTTTGCCAAAATAGCTTGAAAATGAAAAAAAAAAAAGCAAAAGCAAACAGAGATCAAGAAAGATAGCATGTAGATGGAATTTAGTACTGCACTGGACTCTTCTCTGGTAACACCGTTTTCAATAGTAATCTCTATCCTTCAAATGCACAGTCAGCTGGGGCTGTAGAATACACCAACTGCTTCACTGCAGAGAGGTAAGACTCCTTCCCCTACAAATGCCCTGGATATGACACTAAACAATCTGAGGGTGAGGTTCCAGTAATGCTGGAGCTTTGGGGAAAGTAGAGTACCACTTCATTGCCATCGTTCCCAGGTCGACTCTGGCCTGGAGTGGTAGCACCTGATAAGGGTCCTATCTATGGGTTAAATAGAACTAAACCGTGGTTTGAGTTTACTGTTTTTGGCATTTAAACTGTGTATTTATGCTAAATTGAATTGTTCAGAATAGAACTGTTTTGAAATTTAAACTGTGTACTTATGCTAAACTGAATTGCTAGAAATAGAAATGTTTTGACATTACATTTGTATATTGCCCAATCAGCTGGTGCAGTAGAATACACCGACTGCACCTCTGCAAAGTGTCTTGGATATGACACTAAACAATCTGATGGTGAGGCTCCAGTAATGCTGGGGCTTTGAAGAATGCGGAGCACCCCTTCATTGCCATTGCTCCCAGGTCCACTCTGGCCCAGGATGGTAGCACCTGATAGAGCCCTATCTATGGGTTAAATAGAACTAAACTGTATACTTATGCTAAACTGAATTGTTTGAATTAGAACTGTTTGACTAAACTGAATAGCTTGAAATAGAAATGTTTTTGACAATTAAACTGTGTACTTGCATTTAAACAGCATACTTTTCTAAACTGAATTGTTTGAAATGGAACTGTTTTTGACATTGAAACTGTACTTATATTAAACTGAATTGTTTAATATAGAACTGTTTTAACATTTACCTGTGTGTAAATAAAATCTATAATTATACTAAACTGAATTGGTTGAATTAGAACTGTTTTAATAAACTGAATAGCTTAAAATAGATATGTTTTTGACAAACTGTACTCATGCTAAATTGAATTATTTGAAATAGAACTGAGTATTTGTATAAAAATGGATTTAAATAGAACTAAATTGCGTACTTTTGCTGAACTGAATTGATTGAATTAGAATTGTTTGACTGAACTGAATAGCTTGAAATAGAAATGTTTTTTTTGTTTTTTTTTAAACTGTGTACTCATGCTAAACTGAATTGTTTGAAATATAACTATTTGCATAAAAATGAATTTGGCATTATATAACCTACAAATGTTGATATGCGACCAACATCTATCCCTCAAGTGCTAAAGTGCCCTCTGTTGACCTTCATTACATTCTTCTTTTATAATTGGCAAAGCATGCTGATCACATGTGGTTGATATGAATAAATATTCTAGTTCCTGCGTGTATTTGTTTCGTCTCATATCAAAGTTCTACACCCTAGATAAAGTCGGGCTCTTTATGGTGGTGATAAAGTCATAACTATCTTCATTACTAGATTCAGGTTCTGGCTCATAACATCTGCCACAAACCTCCAACTGCACACACATGCAACAATATATTGTGGTCTTATCTACAGAACTGGAACCGATTTGAATGCCAACACCAATAGAAATGGACACCAACACCTACAAGGCGACACTGGCCTGCAAATAATCTGACTAAACGAACCCGATTCAAATGCCAACTAAAATGGACACGAATACCAACACAATCTAGTGGCAACCTCCATAGTTGCTTCATAGCTGAAGATTGGAGCATTCTATAAGTAATGCTTGGCACATACCATTATGAATGCTGGTAGAGTTCATCGTGTGCACCGTGATTGGCTATAACTCATATAAAAATACAGCTTGTGTGGCACAAATTTCAGCTTATTTTCGTCTGCCATTCATCTCGTGAGTTGGATACCCTGGCCAATCCAGTGAGTGCCTTTTTGTTGTCATTCTGTAGTGTCGTCTTTGAATGTGTGCCTGGCTGAAGCATGTACACACGGTTCTTGGCTGCTTCCTTGCATACCTGCCACACTCCTCCCTGATCTCGAGATCACACAAATGGCAATGTGGGGCAGACCGCTTCTGCCTGGTACTCCGTCTCAACGGTATAGTCTCAGGAACTTCCTCGGTGGTGCTCTCTTTGAATGCGTCACTGTCCTCATCCTGCCCTGGTTTGTTGGGTGCATCACTCTTTGAGGGATGTTCTGGTGGTCTTTCATATATCATCGGGGCTTCATCATCTGAGGAAGTGACATGGTCACTGATGGGACATTCTTTCCCCGCACGCTGGTCACAAGTCTCTTATGTGGTGCGGTATTCCATCAACAGACACAGAGTGTTGGCTGTTGACTCTCGTCACTGTGCCCTTGCCGAACTGTGTCATGCATCTTCCATACGGATTCTTCACCAAGACAGCATCTCCCTCCATGTATGGGCTAGAAACTGCATTGTCAGGCACCAATTCTACGTTGATACCCTAAATGTAGATATTGTAGGAGTAGATTGCGTTCGCTGGTGCAGTCAAAGCTGTTTTATAATCCTTCGGCATAACGCTGTGCCAATACACAGCCTCCATGATTGAGCACTACATTCTTGCCGCAATGCGTTTAATTGTGCGATGGGACCTCTCAACTATTCCATTCTCAGTGGGCGCACTGAAATCGTACATGTACACCCCATGTCCGTGTAAACTCAGCAAATCTCTGTCTGCAAAACGCAGCACCATTATCAGTAAGCAGCTCAATCGGCGGCCCCCTTTCACAAAACACCACTTCAAGCTGCTTGATGATATCAGCAGATTCTTGGCAGCGCAAGGGCTTCCAAATGGCTAAATGGCTGGGGCCGCAGTCTATCAATGTCAGGTATAACTGCTGTCCGAAATGGGTCCAATTTTCCGCAAGGTGTCAGCTACCCACCGATGCACACACAAAGAGTCCATCAGCAGATAAATGACTTTAGCCTTCCACTGCAATGCGAGGTTAATACCTCAAAGTACAGCATCAAGCTCAGCCAAGTTGATGAGCTTGTCTTCATGGACCAATTGAAGCCAGGTCACATCTTCTGCTGCAACAACCACACCGGTGGCTAAGGAACTTGAGTCAGCCCACACTGTTACTTCTTGTCCACTGATACACCAGTCACTTTTCACAGGGTCGTCCTGGGTTACTCTTGTGAAAATGTCTCTGATCATCTTGTTATATTTTGACCCTTGCCCCGGCCCAAAAATGCTATTCCAAGGTGATACACCGGAAGGAAGTGACACATTCCAATGGCTAGTAATCGAAAGAGATCGCGTGGGCGGATTAAGGCTTATGATATGGGACAAGGTGAAGGTCCCATTGTGTCACTACAGTGATGCACCGGAAGAGAGTAACCTCTGAACTGCATGACAGTTATTTCCGCTTGATGACGATTAAACATTCGATTTCAAAGATCCAGTGGGCGATCGTGTGGGCGTTGAATTATTATATAGTTGAGTTCGGGTGCCAGAACAGTTGCCAGCAGAATTCCAGACAGTAGAGACCAGATGTGGTAGGGAAAGCCACACCCGACCGAGGGGGCCCTCGGAAAAGCCCCGATGGAGTGGACCCCAAGACTTCTGGTTGAGCATCTAAGAGAACAAGAAGGACACAACGTGACGGTCATAACAGTGGGGTCAAAATATGAAGTTTATGTTCGGTCACCAGCACCCTCTCACGTGCAAACCTTGAACAACCCTTTCGAACCTTGCAATAAATTGAGAGGTGAATATTTTTCTAAAGAAGTCTTCCTGCTTCCTTTCTTCTTGCATCTTCCTTCCTGCGTTATCCTTCATGCATCTGTCTTTGTCGTTGTGAATTATTCTACATATATATGTGCACGTATGTAGATGTGAATCTGCATATGTGACTATATAACAATCTGGGCTAGAAGAGGGTCTTGTGCTTCATCATCCCATCCAGTTGTCACGGTGTTTGCCTTTCACTTCACAAATGGTGTGGCAACACACAACCATCCACACACCAGGAAATGACTAGTCAACTTCACGCACACTGAGAAGACAATTCGATGGGTAAGTCTGTCAGGAACTGCTGAAAGTTCACTTCCACGACGTCATCGCATTTTTCCTTTCTCCTCCCTGACACGTAATCCCAACATGTGTGTGCCTGTGTTGAGCTGCTCTGGGGCCTTACTTGCCAGGCCAAAATGCTCCAGATATTCTTTGACACTGACCGTAGAACACATGCTCACGTTCACAAAAATATTGATATAGAAAGAGGTAGCAGCATTGATGATCCTGTCCTGGCTTAGGACAGTGTTCACAATGGCCCGCATTATCAAAAGGGTGACATTGAACCCAAATCCTAAGTGCGTGAGACAATACCTTTGTCCCTTGATCTCCACTGTTTGGAATGGCTCAAGGGACTTGTCAACATCCACTTGCAGATAGGCACAGCATAGATCTAGCACTGCAACGTTTGGTCCTTGCTGTTGCCATTCCCTTAATTTTTGTGAGGAAACATCTGCATTGGTCGTAAATGCGTCAACATACTTGTTTAGCTCCCGATAGTCCATGACAAGCCAAACCTTCTGTTTGTTCTCTTGCCGAATGGCCATGAGGGAGATTAGACCCTTGGGGGATCCGAGCTCTTCCTCCAGATATGGAAGCTGCCAGCTGTTGTCTATCCACATCATCCTGTTCATATTCCTCTCGTATTTGAGCAGGGTCAAGATATTCCACAAGTCTATTTCTTAAAGTAACTGGAGGTTGATCCCCAACCCTTTTCCAGGATGCTGTCCACCTCTGCGTGATTTCATCATACTCCGTGTTGAAATCAGGCTCAGTAATGATTATGGCTGCACAATTTGGTCTGTCACATTGTGGAAACGTTACCTTACCAGCGCCAGTTACAGTTACTCCTCTCAGCTGCTTGATTGCATCCAGCCCAAGCAACAAATCGAATCATGGCAAGTCTCTGCCCACAATCAGAACTTCCATAGTAAAGGCAGGCTTCGCACCAATACTAACATGCCCCACCCCGATTCCACAGCATGTGAGTGCCCCGTCCATACGCTATGAGCACGCGAGTTGCTTTCTTCGTCCATGCTCGACAGTACGACTAACAGACTTGTGACTGCATACATCCTGTGTCCACCAGAGCTATGCATGGTGTTCCATCAATGCAAACAGTCACCATCGGCAGTGCAACACTTACAAGATTTTGGGGATGAAGTTGGCGCTGAATTCTCACCTCCTTGCTCATTTCCCGGGCAATATCAAACAATGTGCCCACACCGCTGACATCGATAACACGTGACAGTTCTTCAGGGCCTGGCACCAGTACCTCTGAATATCTCCTGTCCCAGGAGACAATTGATCGCCTTATGATTTGGTCCGTCACATTTATAATATTTCAAGAGGACATCCGTCTCCTTTGAGGTGCATTGTGCCGACCACGCGTCCACTGCCTGTTCTGTTACTCCAGTGCAGTTCTTCAAGATGGTGTGGGCTCATGTCAGCACGTGACAAATCTAGGTTCCTCCATCTGGGAGGACACTCGTAAAAGCTCTTCCGCATGTTCAGGCAGTCCAGCGATGAATGCACATTGCAGGCACTGGTCTGACATGCCGCCAAACAGAACTGCAAGCCTGCACAGTTCTACCAAGAAGACATCAACTGTTTCACCTGGCCGAAGGCGGCACACTGTGAACTGCTTCCATGCGGCAAAGGGGTTCACAGCAAAGGCCGTGTATAATGTGGTCTATATCTGTGCGCTTCTCTTCACTCAATAGCTGGTCTATATCTGCGCGCTTCTCTTCACTCAACAGCTGGTATACGGCATACGCACCACCTGACAAACGTCATCGGGACAACACATTCAATATGCTTCACCCCACACAACCAACATATCAGCTCCGCCTTCTCAAACTATTCCACTATCGACTGTCCAGAATCACTGCCATCAAACAGGGGTATGAATTTCGGGTCGAAGGCCATAATGCCGATATAGCTTGTGGTCTTATCAACGGAACTGGAACCAACGAAGCGACACAAATAATCTGATTAAATGAACCCGATTCAAATGCCAATGGAAACAGACATGAATACCAACACAATCTAACGGCAACCTCGGTAGTTGCTTCGTAGCTGAAGATTAGAGCATTCTATAAGTAATGCTTGGCACATACCATTATGAATATCATTCTACAGTGTCGTCTTTGAATGTGTTCTTGGCTGAAGCACGCACACGCGGTTTTCAAGCACTTCCGTGCATGCCCGCCACTTATATCCAAATATTAAAATCACTACTCTGTTACAATTGTATTAATATACAGATAATCATTGTCCATACAGCAAATCTATTAATGGATAACCTGATAACTCTGAAAAACTATTTTTTAGATTTCTATATTTAGAAATCTAAAAAATACAACCTAGGATTGTTGTGTTTTACATATATTTCTGTCAGTAATCATAAATGACTATTGGTACAGAAAAGGAGTAAAGTTATACAGAAGACTTGCTATTTTTTAGATTTCTAAATATAGAAATCTAAAAAATAGTTATCAGGTTATCAATTAATAGATTTGCTGTATGGACAACTGCAAGTCTTCTGTATAACTTTACTCCTTTTCTGTACCAATAGTCATTTATAATTACTGACAGAAATATATGTAAAACACAACAACCCTAGGTTGTATTTTCTCAATACTATTTAGTGATTTTAGGGCTTGTGGTCCTATAAGCATACCTACACCCCCTATCGTGGCATTGACAGAGTTTTTCCATGCAGATGCAGTGGCTAGCATCCATCCATTGTCAGTATCATGATATTTAACATCCTTGCTATGTGTGTATCTGTGTTCTTAAATGCATATTATGTCTATGTTATGATTTATGGCTAATGCTGTCAGCTCCGATAGTCATCCTATTCTATTTAAGGTTCTAATGTTGAATGTCACTATTTGTATTGTGTGTTTGCATTTTAATAATTTTTGTTTGAGCTCTGTAGCTGATTTTTTTCAAACACAGAGGCCAGGGCTCCAACTTTTAGCAGGATGCACCCCTTTTTTACCCGCGTGAAGAGCGATGTGGTTTGGACAGGTGGTTTGGGTGTGGGTCATGGTAATCTTTCAATGGCTGTTTTTATTCTCATCTACAAAAGCCTCTCTTATAGACCAGCAGTAGTTCCCTGATCGAACTATTCGATCCTGGCCCTAGAACTGTAGGATACATATGCCCAGGACCTGGTTAGGCATTGCGTTGAGCCATTAGAGGGTTTATCCGCTTGCCTTAATGTCCACGATGCTGCTTTCCATGGCTTTCGAAAAAACATTTTTTCTTTCTCCCCACTTTTGTCATTATTAAGTTTTAACTTAGTTAAAGTCTACAATTACTTTTTTTATTTTTTAAAAATTCAGTACAGTACTTATTTATGATTCTTAGCATCCTTATAGGCATTCTATTTTATGTTAACATAGGTTTTTAGATTATAATAAAGTCCAATAGTGTTAGTTTCTCTTGACTAGGTTCAATATTAATTTGGAATTACAGTTAAATTGTCTTTGCATTTAACACACAGATAGTATACAGCAGTGATTTTACAAAGAAAAAATAAAAACCATTCATCCTGTCATTTAAAAATGTATGTTTTTATTTTTTCTTTGTAAAATCACTGCCGTATACTGTGTGTTAAATGCAAAGACAATATTACTGCAATTCCAAATTAATATTGAACCTTGTCAAGAGAAGCTAACACTATTAGAACCTCTAACTGTAGGATAGAATTATTTATTGAATCCCATGTCAGTGTCGAAATATTCAGTATATAGGAAAGAAAGAAAGAAAGAAAGCAAAAAAAGAAAAAGGTAGGGGAGAAACAAATAACTGAATGACCCTTTCTTCCCCTCAACAGTAAAAACTCATATTTCTGTATAAAAGTTCATAAAGTTACTCGAGACAGAGCGTGTTAAACTGACTTAGAAAATACTAAGCATATCCATACCAAGACAGGAGAGTTAAAAAAACAGGTTAGTAATATATTGTCCTTTACTATATATATATATATATATATATATATATATATATATAGCAATAAAAGAAATATTTCAGGGTGCTAAAGAATTTATGAAAGTAATAAGATTTTCTAAAACGTAAAATAAACCAAGACATAACAGCTATTTCATAGTTTTAATTTCGGTTAACAATATCATGACATATCTACAATTATTTCTTTTCTTTCGTTCCACAACTCTGTAAAAGTTAGGATAGCTGGCCTCACCCTTAATACATGTATTGTAATATCATACAAGTAACACAGTAAATTCAGTTTCAATCCTGACTTAAACTCTTACACTCAAATCCCCATGGTATCAGAAAAATTTAACAATGGGAATAAACTACAAGAAATATTTACTGCTGTCCCAAAAGAAATCTAAAAGAATTATTCTGGAATATAAATATCAAAATGCAACTATACATCTTTGACTTAAATACTTAAGAGCATTCAATCTTGCTAAGAAAAGTGGCATGAGGAGAAGAGAGAAGACTAAAGAACATGGTAAAAACTTCAAAACTCCTAGAAAATACAGTAGGACTGAAGAATGTCTTATTTTTGTAAACAATGGAAACCACTTAATATTTGATTATAATGATCATCTTTAATAGTTCAAGCTTCATACTTCCTATGCCTTATATAGAACAATATATATCTATAATACTGGTCATATAACCTGATCTCATTACAAAATAATGAGGCATTTTAGAAATATATATATATATATATATATATACACACACACACACACACACACACACACACACACACACACACATACAGTGTATCACAAAAGTGAGTACACCCTTCATATTTCTGCAGATATTTAAGTATATCTCTTCATGGGACAACACTGACAAAATGACACTTTGACACAATGAAAAGTAGTCTGTATGTAGCTTATATAACAGAGTTGATTTATTTTCCCCTCAAAATAATTCAAAATATAACCATTAAAACCTAAACCCCTGCCAACAAAGTGAGTAAACCCCTAAGAAACTACACCCCATAATGTCTAAACTGAGTACTGCTAGTCATTTTCCCTCCAAAATGTCATGTGACTCGTTAGTGTTACTAGGCCCATGTGCATAGGGAGCAGGTGTGTTCAAATTTGTTGTGCAGCTCTCACACTCACTCATACTGGTCACTGAAAGTTTCAAAATGGCACCACATGCCAAAGAACTCTCTGAGGATCTTAAAAGACATATTGTTGTGCTACATGAAGATGGCCAAGGCTGCAAGAAGATTGCCAACACCCTGAAAAATGAGCTGCAGCACAGTGGCTAAGATCATCCAGAATTTTAAAAAAGCAGGGTCCACTCAGAACAGGCCTCGGGTAGGTCATCCAAAGAAGCTGAGCACATGTGCTGAATATTACATCCAAATGCTTTCTTTGAAAGATCAGCATAGGAATGCTGTCAGCATTGCTGCAGAGATTGAAGAGGTGGGGGGTCAGCCTGTTAGTGCTCAGACCATACGCCGCACTCTACATCAAATTGGTGTACCTAGCTGTCACCCCAGGAGGAAGCCTCTTCTGAAGACGATACACAAGAAAGCCTTCAAACAGTTTGCTGAAGACATGTCAACAAAGCACATGGATTACTGGAACCATGTCCTATGGTCTGATGAGATGAAGATTAATTTCTTTGGTTCTGATGTTGTCAAGAGCGGGCGTAAAAGGCAACAAGAAACTGATTCTTGTATTAATTCAAGAGAGGACACTGTTGTTAGTTTCAGGAGGTACTGAGTCGAGCGCTCTCTCCCTCTCTCTCGTTAGCTGTTCCTTCTCTCTCACTTTCTCCCTCATTCTCCTTCTTGCTGTTCCTTCTCTCTCTCCTTCCGGTTCTCGCCTTCCTTCCTTCCTTCTTTCCTTGAGTTGTAACACGTTCGTCGGGCAACGTTACCGTGCATATTTGTATGTTCATGAGATCTCGTAAGAATTTGCATACATGCAAATTACCTCTCGCAGGTTCGAGATCTCCACTCGTCAAATACGCTCGAGGCAGCCATATCGGTATCCGCTCTACAAGGCAGACACATTCGTGCGCGCTTCGAATGCCCAGGTACGTTACCTTCACACTCCTCCCTGATTTGGGAATCACACAACGTACAGCGTGGAGCAGGTCTTTTGAGTCTGCTACTTCGTCTGAGCGGAACGCTCTTGGCAACGTCGTCCTCCTCGGACGTGTCTCCGGGCCCATGTCGACCACGGTGGCTGTGGTCGCTTTCAGATGCTGCGGGATCCTCCCGCTGTAAATACAGCATCGGCGCTTCGTCTTCAGAAGAAGCGCTGCTGCAATAAGTGGCGTCTGCTCCTCGCACTGGATGAACATCCTTTACGTGGCGAGGTGTCCCGTCAACAAGGACCGAATGGGGGCTGTACACACCCATAATTGTCCCCTTTCCGAACTGGGTTGTACATCGCCCATGAGGGATTTTCACACAAACACTATCCCCTACCTTGTAACTGCTGGATCCGGCATCCTCCGGTGGTGATGTGACATCAACACCTCTTATACGGGCTGTATATGAGTATATTATGTTTGCTGGTGCAGTTGACGCCGACACATCGTCTTTGGGAGTCACATTGTACCAGTATACAGCCTCCATCACCGAGCACCGTGTTCTTGCGGCAATGCGCTTTATTGTGCGGTGAGATCTCTCTACAATCCCATTGCCAGCCGGTACGTATGCGCATCGGAATCTCATCCGAACGCCCCAGCGCTCAGCGAATCTAGAGAACGTCTCTCCGCTAAAGGTCGTGGTGTTATCTGTGAGTAGCTCAACAGGCAAAAATACGGTCTCCAACTGCCGAACAATGCTGGCAGCATCTTGGCATGATAACGGCCTCCAAATAGCAAACCGACTAGGACCGCAGTTGATTAAGGTTAGGTAATGACGACCTCCAAGGTGAGTCACGTCCATTCCAACCCTCCTCCAGTTCTCTCATACGTCCAGTCTGCCTGCCTTCCAACTCACCAGGGCTGGATCTATGGACTGACACTCTTTGCATTTTCTAACTACCTCCCGAACAGCTGCCTTAAAGACCTCAGGACTCACCAGTTTCACGAAGTAGAGTGTGTGCTTTACGCCAGGGTGCCCACAAGATCGGTGAATGGTCTGAATGCGAGCGGGATCCAGCTCACCCATAGATGTGGCGCATACTGGCTCGATGGGTTCCGCTTCTTTCCAAAGTCCATCCAGCCATCGTTGGGGCACTCTAGTGAGTGGATCGGCTCGGTTCACCTGGGATTTGACGAGTGCCACGTCAATTGTCAGTCTCCACCACTAATTCTTGGAGCGTACTCAGTCGCCGTCTTATTAACATCTCCGACGCCACTTTAGTCCGCACCCTTGCTTTCCCGGACAGGGTGTCAGAAATCTACCGGTGCATGCAGGCCGAGTCTGTCCGCAGATGAATCACACTCGCCTTCCAGTGCAGCGCCAGATTAATGCCCCTCAACACTGCGTCAAGCTCCGCCAGGTTGATGTGCTTATCTGCGTGCACCGGTCGTAGCCAACTTGCATCTTCAATGATGGCTCCATCATATTCAATAGCCACCCCGATGGCCAGGGAGCTGGCATCCACCCACACAGTGACTTCCTGACCATCCGCGCACCAGTCACCACGTGCTGGATCAGTTTGTGACGATCTCATCACAATTTCGTCAAGCATCCAACGCAACATGGGGTCTTGTGTTTCATCGTCCCAATCGGTTGTCGCAGCGTTAGGTCTCCGTTTCACAAATGCAGCTGCAACACGGAGCCAGCTGCATACTGGAAAATGCCCGGTCAGCCACCCACACACAGAAAAGACGGCACGACGCGTAAATACATTGGGAACCTTTGGACACTCGCTGTCGCGTCGCCGTCTAAGCTTGCCGCGCTCCTCCCAGACGTATACGCCCAACATTCAAGCGCCACTACTTAGTTGTTCCGGATTCTTACAAGTCAGCCCAAATCGTTCAAGATGCGTCTTCACTTGGGCTGCCGAACACACACTTTCATTAACAAATATGTCATTGACGTACGAAGAGGTAGCGCGACTGACAGTTTCCTCTTGCCCGATCACAGCTTTTACGATGGACCGCATAATCTGTGGAGCTACATTGAGCCCGAACCCCAAGCGGGTGAGGCAGTACCTCTGCCCTTTAATTTTCACCGTTTGGGACGGCTACAGTGACTTGTCAACGTGGATCTGCAGATATGCCCAGCGTAGGTCCACTATGGCGGCTTTTGGCCCCTGCTGTTGCCATTCCCGCATGGTTTGAGCATATACATCCGCATTCGCCGTATACGCATTCACGTGCTCATTCAACTCGCGAGAGTCCATAACTGGCCGGACCTTCTGCTTACTTTCCTGTAATATGGCCATTAATGGTATCAGGCCTTTAGGAGGGCCAAGTTCGCTCTCTGGGTACGGAATCAGCCAACCGTTCTGAATCCAAGCCTGCAACTCCCGCTCATATTCACCTTAGAGTCGCTTAGGGGCAGGGTATTCTGAAAGCCTGTTTTTCAAAGACACAGGTGGCTGGTCACCAGACCATTTCCAAGATGCGGTCCATACATGCTTGGCCTCGTCGTATTCAGTGTGAAAGTCAGGGTCGTCGAGGGTAATGGCAGTACACATCAGTCTTTCATGCTGAGGAAATTTCACTTCGCCGGTGGCAGACATAGTCATTCCACCAAGTTGTCTGATCACATTTAGCCAGAGTAGCAGATCATATCCAAACAGAGCCTCATCTACAACAAGGGCTCGTACGGTGACTGAAGGTCCATTGCCGATGCCAATTTGGACCACGCTCTCTCCACAACACATTGACGAGTTCCCTCCTACAACCAGCAAGGGGACTTGCTTTTTCTTCCACGTCTGACAGCATGGTTTGCGTACAGCCTGTATCCACCAGGGCAGTTCGTCTTACTCCGTCAATCTGCACACTGACTGCAGGCAGAGCGCCATTCATATGAGGTCTGAGGGAGAGACTGGCGCTGAAGACTCGTCCCCTCGCTCGTTTCCCGGACAATTTTGTGCAACATGGCCCTGTCGCTTGCACCGATAACAAAAGAGAATCTTTGGGGACCTGGGACTTCTGCGCCGCCTAGGACAATCTCAAGCCATTTGGTTAGGTTCTTGACACACATAGTATCTCCTTAGAGCTGTGACTCCCTTCTCCTGACGTCCCGGTAGTTGAGCTGCTGCGGCTGCCGATTCTGAGCCTGTGAGACTGTCCTTCAATATTGCTCGGGCACAGGCTAATATTTCGGATATCGGCAAATCGTCTACTTGGGTAGTGGCCTGGAGAAGATTCTCCGCATGCTCCGGCAACCCAGCAATGAATGCGCAGACCAGACCTCGCTCTGTCATACCTCCGAACAGAGTCGCAAGCTTGCGTAGCTCCGCCAAATAGACGTCCATCGTTTCTCTCGGACGCAAACAGTGCGCCGCGAACTGCTTATAAGCCGTCACAGGACTGAGGGCGAATGCTGTGTAAAGAACATCTTTTATACAGGCAAAGTCAGCCCTCTTCTCCTCACTCAGCTGCTGATACACTGCGTATGCGCCCCCCACCCCGAGAGGAGCATCGGCACCATGCACTCGATATTTTTTACCCCGCTCAACCGGCACACCAACTCTGCCTTCTCCACCCATTCAACCACCGATTGCCCAGCATTGGTCCCGTCAAAGAGGGGAATTAGTTTTGGGTCAAAGGCCATGATTGCCGAAATAGCTTGTTGTCAAGAGCGGGCGTAAAAGGCAACAAGAAACTGATTCTTGTATTAATTCAAGAGAGGACACTGTTGTTAGTTTCAGGGCGTATTGAGTCGAGCGCTCTCTCCCTCTCTCTCGTTAGCTGTTCCCTCTCTCGCTTTCTTCCTCTCTCTCGTTAGCTGTTCCCTCTCTCTCTCTTTCTCCCTCTCTCTCGTTAGCTGTTCCTTCTCTCTCGCTTTCTCCCTCGTTCTCCTTCCTGCCGTCTTTCTCTCTCTCCTTCCTGTTCTCACCTTCTTTCCTTCCTTCCTTGAGTTGTAACATGTTCGTTGGGCAATGCACTCAGAACAAATCCACCCCGTTCAGCCGTTACCGTGCGTATTTGTATGTTCGTGAGATCTCTTAAGAATTTGCATACGTGCAAATTACCTCTCGCTGGTTCGAGATCTCCCCTCGTCAAATATGCTCGAGGCAGCCATATCGGTTTCCGCTCTACAAGCCAGACACGTTCATGCGCGCTTTGAATGCCCAGGTACATTACCTTCACACGAGATAAGTGTGTCATGCCTACAGTCAGGCATGGTGGTGGCAATGTCATGGTCTAAGGCTGTATATGAGTGCTGCAGGTGTTGGAGAGTTATATTTCATTGAGGGAAACATGAACTCCAACATGTACTGTGAAATACTGCAGCAGAGCATGATCCCCTCCCTCCAGAAACTGGGTAGCAGGGCAGTGTTCCAGCATGACAATGACCCCAAACACACCTCCAAGACGACCATTGCTTTACTGAAGAGGCTGAGGGTAAAGGTGATGGACTGGCCAAGCATGTCTCCAGACTTGACACCAATAGAACATCTTTGGGGGATCCTCAAGCGGAAGGTGGAGGTGTGCAAAGTCTCAAATATCAGCCAGCTCCATGACATCATCATGGAGGAGTGGAAGAGCATTCCAGTGGCTACCTGTGAAGCTCTGGTAAACTCCATGCCCAGGAGAGTAAAGGCAGTTCTGGATAATGATGGTGGCCACACAAAATATTGACAATTGACATGGTGTATGTTAATATTGACAACTTTCCCTAAGGGGTGTACTCACTTTCGTTGGCAGGGGTTTAGGTTTTAATGGTTATATTTTGAGGGGAAAATAAATTAACTCTGTTATATAAGCTGCATACAGACTACTTTTCATTGTGTCAAAGTATCATTTTGTCAGTGTTGTCCCATGAAGAGATATACTTAAATATCTGCACAAATGTGAGGGGTGTACTCACTTTTGTGATACACTGTATGTGTGTGTGTGTAGTTGGACAGCAGTCTTTCATTTAAGCATGTTTGATTAAATAATAAAGACACATTTTGTCTATATAATCTTATTAAGATCCTTTCAAGTTTCCTGATAAGTGTCTTGTTTTCTGGTTGGAATAGGCCATTGTCAGGGATTACTTGCATGTCTAATGAGTGTTTTTTAAAGAGTTTTTTTTTTTTTTTTTTAATAACATTACAAAATTACATAAATGCAAATTTGGATAAAACTGAGATGCTGATGACATTGAATGAATTTAAAAAACCAGAACGCTATCAATGGAAATAGATTATTATCAAGAAATGTAGAATATAAAAAAAAAAGAAAAAAAAAAGAAAAAAAAAAAGAAGGCATTTCAAAACATTGTTGCTATTTTCAAAATCAGCATTAGGAACTGCTAAAAGATCAGCTAATGGACTTTAAAAAAAATCTTACTACTGTTTTTAGATTGATTGTATTAAGAGCCTTAAAGGAGAATGAACGTTTTCAGATTGTGCGTGGAAAACACATTGACTAAAAGTTGGACATATTGACCAAATCAAAAACATGATCTCTTTAATGAAACCACTAGAAAGAAACTTGAGACTTTTAACAGAAATAGTTTTAACATGTCCTCCACCCAAGTTCTGTTGTCAAAACAAGAACAGTTGGCAATTCAATGCCTCATGACTGTGTCAACTTTGAAAGCCACTAGCACTGAAAAGAAAATTTTTGTTTTTAAATAAAATTGGCAACTTGTTTATTTCTTTCTTCTATAGATATTGATAAAAACAAGTCAATAGTATTTTCTGGTTTGATGATTAAATATTGATTAGCTACAATTAAATTTTTAGAGTCTTTGCTTTAAAGGCAAAATTATTGGCTTTCACTTATTTTATGAATACAATGAAACAATATTTATAAAATTCTAAAGTCATTTGCAAAATTTATATAAATAACTGTCTTTAGTTCAGTTTATCAGCCACTTTAATTGATATTGGCTGAAGTACCTATCTACACTGGGTTAAACATCAAGATTGGGCCACAGACACTTTAAGACTACCAGACAAATGTCAAAAATTCCTTCTAATTACTTAATTTTTCTCAGCAATGCCTATTTTACAATCTTTATTGTTTAAAATTTATACAAGCAGTTACAAATAGATGAATTTTACGAATTATATTTTTATATCATAAAATTAAAATTGTTCTATTGAAAATTAAAGTTCTGTAGAGAATTTTTTTTAAATGAATGACCTTAGAGTCATTGATTTAAATATTTTTGCTTTTGTTTGGATTTCAATATTGCTGTCATTTCTTTTGTATTTATAACGAAGAAATACTCATAAACCTTATAAGTTATGTTTAATTCAATGTGAATAATATTTTTTCTTTTGAAGTTTGTAAATCTACTTCAAACTATTTGGCTGTCACTATGAAAAACAAATAATCTCTCTCTCTCTCTCTCTTATAAGAACAGCAACTAAAAAAGTTTTGTGGATTAAGAGTGCTCAATGCTATTGTAACAGAGCAGGTATAAAACTTATATATAATAGAATTATAGACACAATAAGTCCATTATATAAGTTTCATGAATTTTACATAATCTTCAAATGGCAGTATGCCAAAAGTGGCCAGGCAAGCATCTGTATAGCATGAGGTATAGTTACATGATAAAATGTTAATTTGTAAGAAATCTACAAAAAAAAAAAAGGCTTATAACGGAGGTGACTATAACTGCGGTTTGTGGGTAGAAGAAAAATAATGCAACCTAGAACATGCTGAAAATTGTGTAAAACAAATGAAGCTTAAGTAACAAAATTATAGTGTCTATAATTCTACTATTTCTATATATATAAAGGTGTTGTTGACTTATAACTTATATAAAAGATGTCATTAAGCATTAAAATCATGCATACATTTTAATCTGTTTATAATAAGGAAAAAATACAAAATTTAGTTTCTTATTTTTACTGATTAAATGATATCATTCAATAATCAATCAATTTGTGGGACTCATTACAGATCTTCATAAGTAAGTACAAAAAAGAGGAACTCTTTAGTTCTTAAGACAGATCATGTTTGTATAGCACATGACTCACATAGGTGAAATTTGAATCTAATGCTTTTTCAAAATTAATTGTTTGGTAATTTAGTATGAATTGTAAAAAAAAAATCTTAATTTTTGGAAAACTAACAAAAAAAATTACAAAAATGTTTCAAACCAAAAGGTACATTTTTTAAAATACTATTGTAAAGGTAAACTAAACAAAGAAATTGTAATATGAAAAATTTTACATTTTAAATTTTTAGCCTCTTTACATTATAAGTACAATATTTTTTTTTTAGCTTCCTTTTATTCTTATAATGATACATTTTTAGAGAGTAAAAAAGAAAAAAATAACAAAAATTACATGAAAACATTGTTTATTGATAACTCAAAACTGACTTTTTAAACAAATACTTTTCAACAAAATATATTAATCTTTGTAACTAAAAAAACGTTTTTTTTTTAATGTTGAGTTACAGAGATAAAAAAAAATGTATTCACTTAATTTATTTACTTTTTTACCATACAACACAATAAAAAGAAGCTAAGAATTAAAAATGTGACCATATTTTCATGTGGAAAATTTTGCATATTATTTCAAATGAAAAGTATTCATTTATTCTATATGTAGTTTATCTTGTCTTATCACATCAAGTCACCTCTTCAGCACTCATCTGCCAGATTCTGCTCTGACACAATTAAAATGATGTTAACCAGCAAGTTATATTCATTGATCAACCACTTTAACATTGTTAATCTTCTTTGCATCAACTTTCAACTGGTAGCTTTGACCCAAATTCAGGCTTTGCCCATCAGGGTGTTGGTCAGCCAAAAGTAAAGACGTAATGAGTTTGTGTATAGATGCACCACCTTGGCTTGTCACTGCAGCATGAGATTAAGGCCTTTCAACATGGCATCAATTTCTACCAAATTTATATACTAAGCATCATTTGTACGATGAAGTCAGCATTCATCCTCTATAATAGTACCATATCTTTCTAACATTATGACCATTGCTAGGGAGCTTACATCAACCCATACTTTCAATTTTTCTCTGGCCATGCACCAGTCACTTCAGGCAGGATCATCTTAGCACTACTATGGCCATCATCTGCTTGAGATGGATGTCATTTACCATGTCATCCCATTCCTTCATTACTATGCTTGCTCATCTCTTCATTACTTCATTCACAGTGCAGAATCACCCACAAACAGAAAGGTGTCCAACCAGTTTTCAACAAATGGAAAATACAGTATGTCACTTTATTATCAGAGAATTCTGAAACCATTTTTCCTACTGTGTTTATCATTGTTAATTCCTTTTGCATCAACACAGTCATGATGATAGCTTTCATAATTAGTAGTTTCATATTAAGGCCAAACCATAAGCACATCAAGCAATATTTCCTTCCTTTGATTATTACTGTTTGAAATGGCTACAATGACCCATGGACACATATCTGCAGATAGACTCTCTGCAGATGAATCAGGGCTACATTAACCCACTGCTGGCACCACTTCCATAATTTGGTGGTGCATACATATGTGTTCACAGTGAAGGTATCCACATGGTTCAATTCTCAGTAATCTATAACCATATGGACTTTGTTTTTGTTGGACTGTGCAACAGCTATCTGTGGGAGCAATCCCTTGGGAAGGCTCAACCATTCATGGAAGATATGTTAGAGTCAACTGTTAGCAATCCATGTCTGCATAGATTGTGGTCAAAAATAGCACTGGTTGGGTTCCTCAAAAGAGAGAGCGGTGTACAATTCTTTTCCTCTGCTGAGTAACACACCTCCAGCTATTTTCTGTACAACCAGAATGTTAACTTCAACAAAGTCACATCTTTCTGCATGGATTGTAACAATTCTGTTTCCACAACATACTCAAGATGTGCCATTGATTGTCATGATATTCACATGTTGCTTCCTCTAAATTTGGCAGGAGTTTGCACTAACTAGATCAGGAACATCCTGTCAATAAGTGCTGAATGCTGCATCCCAATTAAGAGTAATACTGCATTCACTGTCTGAAAAGGGGCAAAGATGGCAATGATACCTTGTCCCTAGATCAGTTTCAGAAACAGTTATGCAATATATGGCCCAGTTCATTACAGCAATATCAACACAGTTTCCCAGTGCTCTCAGATTTGGGTACCCTGTAAAACTTCAACTCTGGCACTCCCTAGAAAAGTGGTTTGGGCCACTACATTTGTAGGATAGGGGACCTTCATGTTTGCTGATGACAGGGGAATCCCAGACAGTACTTCCTTTAGGTTGGAATACCATTCTGCTCATTCTTGAAGCTGCTACACCTGGTTTTATTTCCTTAAAAATAGTTTGGACTCAAGCTAATAACTTGCCTGTAATTAAATCATTCATCCAAGATGATATTCACAAGAGCCATCATACAGTAAACCTGCTAGGAAGGTGCATTCCAGTATACAGTCATTCACAGTGTCAAATGCCACAGAGAATTTTCTTAAATCAGCTAGATAGATATCAACTGCTACACTGAGGCAAAGTCAGTGCCCAACAAACTGCTGCCAGATGAGAAAGAAGTTCATTTCAAAGGCTGTATAAAGAGTGTGTTTTAGCTTGTCTAAGATGGTTTTATCTCCAAGCTGCTGGTAAAGCCTTTCCAGATAAGGATAATAGTTGCTGATTTCTTTATGTTGCACAATTTGCAGATGAGTTCTGCCTTCTCAACACATTCATCAACAGATGGACCAGTCGGAGAACCATCAACCTCAGGTCTGATCTGTCCATTCAGTTAAAATCACCAAAATAGCTTATACAAAATGAGTTGTTTTCTGAAGTTTTGGTGTGTTTCAGACAGGACAGCTGTATCAGTGACACTAGAAATGGACAAAAACACAAAGGAAATAACAAGTACCAACTGATAACATTAAAAACAGCACAGTCAAAGTTGTCTTGAAAGACAAACTACTTTTTGATATTGTTACTACTCCACCATGGGATTAGCAATGCATTCTATTATACTTCTGTGCCAAAGTCAAACTGTTCTTTTAATAATGCACTTTTTATTAACTAGCAGAAGGAGCTGAAATTTGCATAAGTTATCTCACAGGACTTCCTCCTAGCATAAGACCTGTTTCTTGTAACTTGTGACTTCGGGAGTGGCCATGATTCCTTTCCCAGATATCTTACATGCAAGATACATATGTGTGCCTACTTTACTCTATGAGTTAAGCTGTTTCTCCGATCATTACAATAATGCTATCAGTCTGCATGCATATATATTCATTCTTATTTCATATTTATTTTCTGTTCTATATTTAAATGAAAATATATGCACAACTGAGTAACATATATAATAAAGTGATGATGTCTAGACATCTAGACTTGGTCTTGACAAATTAGTGTCAGTTTTCAATATTTTTTGATAAGCAGTTTTTAACACATAATAGTGTAAATATAGCAACCCATACTCCCCAGACCTAGCTCCATACCACTTTGTCTTCTTTACTTAAACTAAAAATTTATCTCAAGATTTGAGAATGTAAAGGACATTCAAAGAAACATGATGGCACAGATTCATGGTATATGAACAGAAGATTCTCAACCAATGGAGAACTTACTGGAATGAGTGTGGTGAATGCCAAGGACATTATTTTGAAAAAAAAAAATTTTTTTTTATCTTTATTCCAGAACATTTCAGCTTCAGTCTTGATACTTTTTGAACAAAGCATGTATATTCTTGCAAAATTTTATGAAGATGAAATTGAATTATTTCTTAAATTGCTTAGCTGCAAGAATTTTGATTGAATCAACATTCTTGAAATAATGCAAAGATAATGAGCATCTTTTTTAAAGCAATTTATATAATGTATAGTGAGTTCTTGAGATTGCATTTATGCTAGGCATTTATAAAGTTGGTTGAAGTTGGATACTTCTGTTAGTGTGTGTGTGTATATATATATATATATATATATATATATATATATATATGCACAAAAGTCTTGTCAACCATGACATATATTATTATTTTTTTTATTCAACTTATCTAGTTTCCTTACTAGGGAATTAAGAACTCCATAGTTTTTTTCTTCTGGTCTCAAGCACTTTTGGTCATTCTCTGAATATTATCAAGAACAAGAATGAGAAAAGGATGTTGTCGTCTTTAAACAAAATAAAATGTTGAATTATTGGTACCTCTATTCTAAAATTTAAATGACATCATTAAATCAAGGAAATTTATTTGTTTATAACATCTCATGTTAGAGACATTATAATTTTTAACTGGTTTTGAAACATATCTGCTTAGGTTCAGTGTATTCATAATTAAAAGTATTCAAACATTACTTCCCTAGCTAAAAGATATCTTATCATTAGTTTCCTTATTTTGAAGATTAAGGACTCATGTTTATATACATATATATTATATATTCATAGTAAGTTTAATAAATTCTATAATAAAAAAATGAATTTCTCTAGATGAGCAGATTTCAGGCTTTATAGGTATGGTTTCATGACAAACAAATCAAATTTAACTTTGGTCTACTAGACTGTAATTAATAAGCACAGAAATACATAGAATTTTTTTCCTTTTTTCTTTTTTATTGTAATTAAAATTTGCATGAATAATTATCAATGGAAATATCAGAGTTAAGGCTAAAAGGGGTATTTTTCCGTTATTAAATCTAAAATATCTTTTGAAGACTTAATTCCTTGGAGCTATTATCAATTAATTAGTAGCTATATTTGTCAATCCTCAAGAGGTCCATCTATCTCTTTTTATAGTCCAATACTAATCATTCAAACTAACATTTTTCAACAATACATTCCATGAATATGTCACTACTAGCTGAATGCTATCTCCACTAAATGTTTCTCTAGTTTTGAAATTAACTTTTGTTTTCAAAGTAGAAACTGAACTCACATAGGGGATTCAACGATTAGTCTAATGCAAGTCTAACATTAACATTTTAACATTATGTTATAGACAGATAAAATCAATATAAAACAAAGAAAGTTAACAGCATATTTGCCTGACATTTGGTTGTTTACAAAACAGTGCTTGTTTTGTAATAAGTATTCTTTTTACTATTGATAATTTACTTTGAATTAAGGCTGACTTAGTCATAAAAGGTGAGTGTAATTTGTCGACTTTACCAAGGCTTTCGACTCCATTCACAGAGGAAAGATGGAACAAATCCTACTAGCATACGGCATACCTAAAGAAACCGTAGCGGCAATAACGATTCTCTATAGAAACACTAAAGTAAAAGTACGATCACCGGATGGAGACACAGAATACTTTGACATTGTAGCAGGAGTACTACAAGGGGACACGCTGGCCCCGTACCTCTTTATCATTTGTCTAGACTACGTACTTAGAACATCGATTGACAAAATCAAAGAGAATGGCTTCAAACTGACGAAGAAAAGAAGCAGAAGATACCCCGCAACAACAATTACCGACGCCGACTACGCCGATGACATAGCGATACTGGCAAATACACCTGACCAAGCCGAAACTCTTCTGCATAGTTTGGAACGAGCAGCAGCAAGCATAGGCCTCTATGTTAATGCACACAAAACGGAATATATGTGCTATAACCAAACGGGGGACATCTCCACTCTAGAAGGAACCCCACTTAAACTAGTAGACAAATTCACGTACCTAGGAAGCAGCGTCGAATCAACCGAAAAGGACATCGAAACGAGGCTAACGAAAGCATGGACAGCTATCAATAGGCTATCGATTATATGGAAATCAGACCTAACCGATAAAATGAAACGCAGCTTCTTCCAGGCAGCGGTCACATCGATACTGCTATATGGATGCACTACATGGACGCTAACAAAACGGCTGGAGAAGAAACTGGATGGCAATTACACAAGAATGCTGCGTGCAATCCTGAACAAGTCCTGGCAGCAGCACCCCACAAGACACCAACTGTACGGCCACCTGCCCCCTATCACGAAAACTATTCAAGTTAGACGAACCAGACATGCAGGACACTGCTGGAGAAGCAGAGATGAACTCATAAGAGATGTACTCTTATGGATCCCCACACATGGCCGCGCAAAAGCAGGACGACCAGCTCGAACGTACATTCAGCAGCTATGTGAGGATACAGGCTGTTGTCCTGAAGACCTACCTAGGGCGATGAACGATAGGGAGGAGTGGCGAGAGAGGGTCAGGGATATCCGTGTTACCAGCGCGATATGATGATGATGTATTTAAAAAATTATGAAACAAGCAAAGAGATGTTTTAACAAATATGATGCAGAAAAGTTCCTCTTTTTTTGTCAAATCAGCTTGTTTTTGTATATTTTGAGATTCAAGAAGGAATGGTCAGTTAAAAAAAAACAGGCATGTGTTATCAAATTTACTATAATAAATTAATGTTTTTTTTGCAAGAAAAATTTTAATATTTTAAAATTTTGCCTGGAACAGTTTTCATACTGCTATTCATTTTTCTTATTATCAATACCAACAACTCATTTGAAGGCTACTTTCAGTGCCTATAAAGATGGATGTTGAGTAATCCTATTTAAAGAACTAATTAACTGCAAATGAATAATGGGAAGTATTTTATAGTTAGTAGTTATCTCTCTCAAGTGGAAGTATTTTAGTAGTTATCTCTCTCAATGGGAAGTATTTGATAGTTATTTCTCTCAAGAAATGTTTATAACAGAAATAAATGCAGATCTCCCATGATTATTATAAGTTAAATTGGATTGGAAAATACAACTGCAATTGGAAAGTTGGGGAGTAAAGTTGAAACCAACGAAAAGGCTCATTCTAATCAAAGGCATCTAGTAGTACAGTGGCAGTGACCACTTTGAAAAGGGGGATTCCATAAGAAGTGTCATCCCCAAGGCCCAGAAATCATTTTTCTCCCCAATTCTGGTTAGCAGTATAAATGTTTCACAACCTTTTTTCCAGGATTCCAACCACCACAGTTTTTTCTGCTTCCACTCTAATCCTTATCTTTGTCTATTTTTTCTCCTGGAATAACGATCATACAAGTATTCACAATCATCCTCACCCTTGTAGCCAATTTCTTAACCTTAACCCCTTTTAGAGTGAACACACTCCTTTGTAGAGATTACCCGGTTTGTTTGTTTTTTAGTTGGAAAACAGTTGGCAATCTTATGTCTAAACAAGGAAGTACAAGGGATAATTAGAATTGTTTTGTTTAGTTTCTTGTTGATTTTATTTAATTTTAAGGATTATTAGTCTCCTGCCAACCATCTGCACTTTTATCCTTATATCTTGTATTTATACATCATTTCATGAACTCTCTTTCATATTTTTCTTTTCCATTTAAAGGGCCAAAATTTTAAATAGAAATTCATAGAGTATATGTGGCATTTTAGTGGTTGTAGTATAAAAGTGATTGAATGAATGTATTTATTATATTGATTGTGGTTGTGCTAGTGAGAATGAGACATAAGAAGTATAAGTTCTTTCATAAAGTTTTGAGCTATATGTCTAGTTGTGAATGTATTGTCGATTCCTTTTAAATTAAATTTGGCCTGAAAGGTGAGGAATTTACTTGAAATAAAGATCACTGGGATCCTTGTCAATGTTAGTTGTGGTTTATATTGTGATAAGCATGACTGAAAGTGTTATATAATCACATATGCAAATTCACATCTACATACGTGCACATATATATGTAGAATAATTCACAACGACAAAGACAGATGCATGAAGGATAACGCAGGAAGACTTCTTTAACAATAATATATTTACCTCTCACTTTATTTGTAAGGGTTCAAAAGGGTTGTTCAAGGGTTGCATGTGAGAGAGAGCTGGAGACCGAACATAAACTGTAATATCTTGACCCCACTGTTATGACCGCCACGTTGTGTCTTTCTTGTTCTCCTGATGCTGGGGTCCACTCCATCGGGGTTCCCGAGGGCCCCCTCGGTTGGGTGTGGCTTTCCCTACCACATCTCGTCTCCAACAGTCTGGAATTCTACTGGCAACTGCTTTTTGAACACGAACTGAACCGAGTTAAATAATAATTCAACGCCCACATGATCGCCCACTGGATCTTTGAAATCGAATTTTTAATCGTCATTAAGCGGAAATAACTGTCATGCAGTTCAGGTCACTCTCTACCGGTGCATCAGTCTGTATTGGCAAAGTAGGACCTTCACCTTGTCCCATATTATAAGCCTTAATCCGCACACGTGATCTCTTTTGATTACTGGCCATTGGAATGTGTCACTTCCTTCTGGTGCATCACCTTGGAATAGCATTTTTTTGGGCCGGGTCGAAGGTCAAAACATAACAAAAGCCTTTCTCCCCATTAAGTTCAGCTTCAGTGAAAATATTACACACACATCTCCCACTTTTTGGTTGGTTGGGTTTAATGGCAGATCAACCTCTCTAGGTTATTTAATGCCAAATCCTGTTTATACATATGTACGGTTTGTAAACACATAATTTAATGATACCATACTAAAACAAACAACTCATTTACTTGCTTATGAGTAAGTATTTTCAAGTATTTCTATATGACATTAGTTTATTTAGTGATGATAGTTTGTTGTTTTTTTTAATTATTTCTCACTACTATTTCTACTAACACAAACATAATGGTATTTCTATTCAGCAATAATTTGCTTTCAGTTGATTAGTTTGTTGTGTTTTCAGGATGGTAACCAAGTCTATATTTTCTGGTACAACCCGGTCTCTTTCAAGAAAGACAAAACATCCATATGGACGTTCTCAAATAAGTCCTTCATGATATTTGTGTAGAAATAGCGCTTTCTGGGGGTCATTAAAAACTTTACACTCAAGGAGAACGTGTTTGATTGTGCAGGGCGTCTGGCATGTCGAGCACTGTGGTTGCTGTTCTTGCTTGAGTATAAAAGAGTGTGTAAGTCTGCTGTGACCAATACGCAATCGCGTTATTGTTACTTGGTCTTTTCGCGATTTTCAGAAGGCTGGGCACCATTCTCCCAAAAAGGGTTTAACCTGGAACAGTTTATTATTGGCATTTCTATTCCAGCGTTGTTGCCATTTTTTATGGAGGAAATTATTTATTTTAGGTTTCAGATTGGTGTATGGGATGTAGTACTTGTCGGGGGTCAAGTGTAAAGCCGATTTTGCTGCCGCGTCTGCTCTATGATTTCCTCTCACCCCAATGTGGCTTGGAATCCAGCAAAAAAACAATTTCTTTGTAAATATTGTAAAATGTCTAACCCCCTCAATCGACTGTGCTCACTATGTTGAGTGTAGTCTACAAAGTATTTGATAATAAGTGAGTGCTCTAGTTTTTTATTGCTTAATAATAATAGGACAAGTCTATTGGACAGGCCTCAGCTGTGAAAATAGAACTTTCCATTGGAAGAGCTTTTGTTTTTATTATTTTGTTTAAGACTGCTGCACATGCAGTTTTATTGTTGTCTTTAGAGCTATCTGTATAGATACATAGGTAGTCGGGATGCTGTTGGAAGATATTTTGATGTTTTTCTTGGTAGGTGAAGGGATGTGTCTGTTTTATGGAGTTGATTCAGTTGGAGGTTAACTTTTGGATTTTTAATAATCCAAGGTGATATTTGTGGCAAGATGGTTTTATGGATATTATTTAGTGGATTCTTTGAGAATAGGCTCCATATGGAGGCCAAATGGTCTAATTGATTTTTCTTTTTGGTCGAAATATTGTCTGTATTTTGGATTAAAAGTGCACTCATATGCTGGGTGAGATGTAGAAGATTTCAGTTTGGTATAATACTGAAGGGCTAATTTTTCACTTCTGATCTGTAGAGGTACTTTGTGAGCTTCAGTGTATAGGGTGTCAATTGGAGAAGTTCTAAATGCAGCTAATACCAGTCTTAAGCTTTCATGATGAATAGGGTCAAGTTGTTTCAGATAAGATTTCCTGGTAGATCTATATACGAAAATGCCATAGTCAAGTTGAGAGCAGAGAAGAGTTCTATATAACTTAATTAGAGTTTGACTGTCGGCTCTCCACTCTGTGTAGACAAAAACTCACAAAATTTTATGTATGGGATGAATGAAAGTTTTTTATTGAATGTCACACCGAGGAATTTGCATACGTTAACAACTGGTATTTTGGAGTCATCAATTTTTAAGACAGGGTCATTGAGCATTTTCCTTAGAGAGCAAAAATGCATGCATTTAGTTTTAGACTTGGAGAATTTAAATCCATTTTCTCTTGCCCATTTATTTACTTTGTTTAAGTTTAGTTGGAGTTGTCACTCTACTATATTCATATGAGTAGCCCGATAGCATATGACGAAGTCGTCGACGTAGACAGCACAGTCGATTGAGGGGGTTAGACATTTTACAATATTATTGATTTTGATGGACAAGAGAGTAATGGAGAGGATGCTGCCTTGCGGAACACCCTCCTCTTGATGCTGTGAGTCTGAAAAGGTGGATCCCATGCGTACCCTAAATGTTCTTTCAAAGTTTTTTATGAACATTGGCAGTCTTCCTCTTAAGCCTAGATCATGTAGGTTTCGCATAATACCATACTTCCACGTAGTGTCATAAGCCTTCTCCAAGTCTAAAAATACTGTCGTTAGATGTTTTCTTCTGATGAAGGTTTCTCGTTGTATCAAATGACCTATGGTTCCTCTCCTTTTCCGGAATCCCATTTGCATATTTGTAATTAGACCATTTGTCTAGAGATACCACGTCAGTCTATTGTTTATCATCTGCTTCATCGTCTTACAATGCAATGGGTCGATAATTCTGCGGATTCAATGTATCTTTGCCTGATTTGGGGATCGGGACAATTATTGATTGTCTCCATGTTTCTGGAAAAGTACTGTTCACCCAAATATTATTATATAGCTTTAGTAGGCATTTGACTGATTCGTCTGGTAGTTGCTTGAGAAACTCATTGTGTATTTCATCAGGACCGACAGCTGAGTGGTTGGATTTTTTTATGGAGTCCACTAGTTCAGTTAGGGTAAATGGCTTATTGTATTCTTTGGAGTTATTTGAAGAAAACCTTACTTTTTCCTTTCCGAGGGCAGGTTTGATTTTATAGAATTCTGTGTTGAATTGGCTGGAGGAGTTTTTAGAAAATGTTTCTGCAAGAAGATCTGCAATGGCCTTTTCACCTGTTATTTTGTGGTTTGTTATGGAGAGGTGTTTTAATGGAGTTGATTGTTTTTTACCGGCAATTTTCTGAATCATGAGCCAAACCGTTTTGATGTTAGAAGAGGTATTTAGCTTGCTCATGTAATTTTGCCAGGATTTCTTCTTGGCTTCTTTGATGATTTTACGGGTATTAGCTCGGTGGAATTTAAAAGAGATTAAATTAGAGGTTGTGGGTTCAGTGTTGAATTTCCACAAAGCTGCTCATCATAGGCAAATAGCCTGTTTACATTCTTCATTGAACCAAGGTCTGTCTCGTTTAGGAGCTGTTGGATTGTGTGGAATGCATGTTTTAGCTATATTTATGAGTTTTTCGGAGAATTCAAGAATGGTTTCAGTATTATTTACTATGAGGTGTTTCTGACATTGAGAGCAAAATTCTTCCTAGTTAGCTTTATCTAACCTTCACCGGGGAAGATCGTCATCTTGAGGGTGCAAACTCTCAAGTACAATTGGGAAATGGTCACTCCCGCATGTGTCATCATACACCCTCCAGGTGAAATCAAGGAAAAGTGAAGTGTCACAGAGGGTTAAATCAATGGCTGAGTAGGTAGCAGATGATGGATCTAGGTGTGTTGGTGATTTTTTGTTGAATAGGCAGAAATTATTATTGTTAATGATATTTTCGAGTTTTGCCTTTGTGGTTTGTGCTTCTACAGCCCCACATAGTGTTATGGCTGTTAAAATCGCCTAGTAGAATAAAAGGTGTGGGTAGTTGCTGTAACATGTTGATTTCACTTTCATTTATGGCATCGTGAGGTGGAATATATATGGAGCAGATATTAAATATCCTGTGTAAAGTCACTTTGACAGCAATTGCTTGGAGTTGAGTGTTGAGGTGGATTTTGCTTTGAGGTATGCCATTCCTAATAAGGATTGAGACAACACCCAAAGCTCTATGACCGGTATCGATGAAATTGTAACTTTGGTGGTTTTTTATTGTGATATAATCATCAGTTTGAAGAAATGTTTCTTGAAGGCAGACAATGGCAGGTTGTTGTTGAGTCATCAATAAGAGCTGTTTGCTTCCATTGGCTTTGATTCCACGGCAGTTCCACTGAATTATTTTGTGGTTCATTGTTAGGCCTTAGATCTGGATGGTTTGATTGTTTATTTTTATGGCCTTTACGTTTATGTAGTTTGGGACTGTTTTCTATTTCCATCTTTTCTAAGATTTTGAATTTGTTACTCAAGTCAACATTTTCACTTTCAACGGTTTTTTGTTTTGGAGTAATTTTTGTCTTGTCTTTTTGTAGTTTCTTGTTAGGGGAGGTATCTGTAGAAGTGGGTGGTCTTATTGGAGATCTATCTTTTGGTCTTGTTTTAGAAGGAGAATTCTCTGTTACACATTTAATTGGTTGTGTGGTTGGTGATAGTACCATGCTCTTTTCTTGATCGGTCTTACCCGTGGAGGTGTGAGTTCGCGCAGGTGTCTTCTCTTTGTCTGCTATAAGATCTGCCTTTGTAGTTGGTGTCTCTGAAATTTTGTTGGTATCAAGTGAGGCTCTTATTTCATTGATATAGCCTTCCCAGTCACCCAGCTCCAGCTGAATTAATTTTTTTACTATCCTCTTGTAGTTATATTGGGTTTTATTGCGCTGGACAGCTTGAGAGTAGGTGGTGGTCTTAGATCCTACTATCATTTTCCGCGTTTCATTGTATGGGATGTTATTCCTGTGTTTAATTCCCAATATTTCCTTTTCCAGTTTCCAACTCTCACAAGATCTTGCATAGATGGGATGATCGCCTCCGCAATTTGCACACCTATACGGATTGTTACAATTGTCAATGTGGTGGTCAGGATCTTGTTGAGCAGATTTACCACATACTTGTCAACCTCTACAATTATCCTCATGATGGCCATATTTTTGACAATTGTAGCAATGCAACAGATTGGGTATGAATTGCTCAACTCTCTCCATTGTGTAGCCTACTTTTATCCTCTCCAGTATTTTGGGTTGGTTTTGACCAACCCAAAATACTGGAGAGGATAAATGTCATTATGTAGGTGTTAGTTTCAATGAGTTTACCCTCTTTTTTTATTGTAACTCTCTTTACTTCTGTTACACCTTGTTTCTTCATTTCTTTTTTTTATTTCTTCAATTGTGCATAATGACAATTCCTTACTTCTTACAACCCCTTTACTTATATTCAAGTATTTGTGAGGGTAAGTTTTTACATTTATAGTATGGAATTTAGTCATTTTCAGTAGGAAATCGGCATTTTTCCTTTTATCTACTTTAATGAGCAGAGTTTGATTTTTTAGTATTTTTTTTTTGGACGGGGATTATATTACTAGATATTACTTTTTCAATTAAAAATGGCGATAGGTTTGTTATTGGCGTTTCCATGGATTCAATTATCATGAATCTGGGGAAAATTGCCACACCTTCGTAGTCCGATTCAGTTTCCCTGGGGGTAAGTTTCAGTTTTTTTGATGAAGAAAAAGCCATGATTGCTAATTGTTATTCACTGGTCCTATGCTCTACCACCCACCATGGAGTTTAATTTGAGAAGGGAATGAACCAAGGGGTCAACACATTTGCCTTGGCTGAGACAAGGATACAATACCAGTATACTCGTGCAAAAAGTATGATTCTGAGCCTCTGCCAAATTCTGCTTTTAAAAACAACACTCTCACAGCGGTCATAAGTCCTACCTCTCAGTACAATTGACCCTCAGCCTCTGCCTTCTATCCCGTATGGAATAAAGGGTTGGGAATAGTTCCACAAAAGTAGATCGAATAGTTCCACAAGAACAGATTGTACGATACAATCGGGGGAAAAAAACAAACCAACATGTGCTAGGGCATGTCGGGACCAGCCGACTGATCGGATCGGGCCCAATCCGACTGCCTATCAGACCAAGTAAAGGCCAAAGTGATGTGTTGCAAGCCATTGACCACTCTGTTACTGGATCAACGACTGCTCAACAACTAGGGTTCTGTCCTAGCACCTTATAGGTCGCCACCCACAGCCAACACGTGGCCTCAGAGGTGGGGGGGGTCTTAACCCTCTGCAGAGGTGCAGTTGGTGTATTCTACAGCCCCAACCGACAGGGCGATCTTCCACTTTTGTTATCTGTATTTACCCCAGGTTTGAGTGAATTTTGCTGGAAACTATTTTAGTGAAAATATCACAGGCAAAACTTGACATAAGGCTAATTTGACAGGTCTGCTGATATTGATAGAAAAAGCCCCAATGGTAGGTGACTTGTGTGGAATGAAGCAATTTGAGTAGATTTTCCTTCTTCAGCTTACTGGTTGAACCTTTGCTGTGTATTTACAGCTGAACAAAAAGGATAAGACAGATGCAACCTGAATTAAAAAGACCCTGTGCACAGCCTTTGCAATAAATATCTTCATTGCATACAAGCAGTTTGTGTCAACCTGTTAGGCTGAGCTGAGGATATTGGAGATGCTCTTTTGAAGGGGGAGCCTGACAAACATTTATCATGTTACTGACCTGTCCAAAAGCATGAAACATCTCCTGTGAGCTTCCTCTAGAATGGATGATCTCTCCTAAGAACAGATGCTGGCCAATGTAAAATGCCCCATATCTGATCAGTACACACTGACTTTCTTAACCCAATACTCTAGCAGGGCCATGCCATCTCTTGCAGTTTTGTCTTCTATAATAGACAGCTTTACCTGTCACAAATTCTTCATTGGCATAAATTCTTATATTAGATCTCAGTACTCTCCGAATTTTTCCACTTGATTCAGCTTCTATGAAGCTTTTCCTTATTGCATGTAAGGCATTTAAGTTTGTTCTTACAATCTCACTGGTTGTTATAGCTTCCATTGTAAGTAAGTGATCTGTCAAAACTGAAGGTGTGTTTATGTTAAAGTCAAACACAAGCTCATTTGGACTATGCCCCAAATGATTTCGAAGAGCACTTTTAGCACTAAAACAATACATTATCTTACTGTTGATATCATTTCTTGAACTAGAACAGTCGCAAGCAAAATATTTAGCAGAATTACATTTAAAACAGTGTTTTAAGCCTACCTTGTCCATCAATGGAATTCTGTCCATTTCCACTTCAGTAAGAATTTTTTCCTTGGAATTCCAATAACAATTAAAATTCATCATTTCCATTTCCTCCTAACAACAGGAACATTTTTATGTTCCAGTGACGATACATCAGAAAACACTTTTTGAATCTCTTTTGTTGTTACATAGTTGAGACTCACATACATGAACCTCAATAATTTTTCATTTTCCTCAAACAAGTTCGCTGTTGACAAATGTCTAACACACTCATGTGTGTTAGACATTTGTCAATAGCAAACTTGTTCTGTGGTAATGACAAAAAATACAGCCAGATCCAGTTTTTCTTTGGGCAAATCTGTAAACAACGTCCATACTAAACCTTGCATACATTCAGAGTAAAATTCTACACCTTGTAAAATTAGGGGCTGTTTCATGAATGAAACCATTCTTCTTTCAACATAAGTTGAATAATGATTATCACTGTCTCTTGAAAGAAAATAGCTTTCTGCTATCGATGTTTTTACAACTTCATATTAACTCTCAGAACACATACAACACCCATCACCATCTTTATTACAACTATATAAGAGCTACAATAAAAAAACAAGATACATAACTATGTATTTACGACTATCAGGTAAGATAACTCAAACTTAGGTGCCTCAAGTGGTGTAATGGTTAGCAAGCTAGGCAAGCAAACCTTCACAAGTGAGTTTGAGTTTCATTGGGTACCCATTCAAACAGCTTTGTGCCACATCTGAGCTTAGTAAATTAATAGATAACTCAAACTTCAACATTTATTATATAAGTATCTCAATTGGGCACAGCTCTTCATTTAAATTTTAAGATTCAGTCTTAATACTTTTTTATAACATTCTATTTAAAAAAGCAAAGTTATTTTTTATCTAAATAGTTAATAGAAATGTCCAATAATTTCATTGAACCAACTTTATTAGATGTTTAGATTCATCATTTTTTATATTTAAAAGACATTTCAGTTGTCCTTACTAAACATTTTTCCTATTAAAATATATAGACTGAGAACTTACAAACCAACAAAATTTTCATGTATTTTAAACATATGCCTCCATATTCAATAAGCAGCTTGTTCAGCAGGAAGAGACATTATTTACAATGATCTACTAACAGAAATTTTGTAACCAGATATTTGAAAGATTGAAAATCAACTTACTACATTGCAATCTTCATTTAATCTAATTAAAAAGATACTGAATCAGAAAAATATTTCTTATTACCATAAAATACTTTTTTTAATGAATTAAAAAGTAAAACTTCAACAGATACTTAAATGTGACTTTTAGCAGATATCAAATTTGATATCAAATCATATCCTACTGAAAGAATTTATATTATAATTAACTACAAATAAATAAATAAAACATACTCTATTCTTAGCATTTAATAATTATCTCTCTTGAAAAATTATAATGATTGAATGAGCATGAACACAGAACCCACATTATTAAGTTGCAAATTGAACTAGAAATTGCTTTATTCTCAAAGACCATTTATTGTGCTGACAAAAATCTCTCTACAATGTGCCATTTTTTTCTGTATAACATACATACAAAAATTAGATGCATGGATATGACAATTTTTTCTCAAATATCTTTTGCTTTATATGTAAAAGGTGAAGCTTAAAGAAAATGAGTTGATATATATTTAACCTTATCTTCAGCAGTCCAAATTTTTTCCCTGCTTAAATGGGTGCATATATGTGGGTGGGGGTAGTCTTTCATGCACATAGATCTAATGTGCTATGATGCACACACAAATAAATAGTGATACAAAAAATAAAGGTATGTAAAAATAGTTCTGAGAACTAGTCAATGCTAACAGTAAGTAGTCATTGTGAACAGAGCAGTAAGTGGTTGCAATAAACAAGTTCATTAAGAATCTAAAATCTATTCCCCCTTTGCAGGTGCTTCTTCTCTGACATTCTCTTTCCTACGTGCAGTTACTGACATTTTACTGAAGAAACTTCTACAACATTATTGATTAAGCATTTCCTGTTTGTTTCTTTTCTTTTTTCTTTTGTATCTTTTTAAAATTATATGAATGCCAAAGCCATCCTTATAGAAAAACAGTAGTGGTATTATTCAGCCCAAAGCTAGAGAGATAAGATCCTCCATACCTTTCCCAGGGATATTAGTTCAAAAGTGAACATAATAGCATGACAGAAGTTTGAACTCACTTATTATAATGTTGCATTTTAGTATGTTAGTCATTTCACCATGATTATTATCCATATATATATATATATAGGCTGTCTTAAATGATTTTTTTCCTCTTTGAAATGTTATATATAATTTTAGCATCTTGCTTTACTGGTGAACTATTAGTACAACAGCAAATTAAGAAACATAAGTTGAACCTGTTTGGTCATATTTGAAGGGTAGTTCTGGAAGGCAGGAATGAGGCTAGAAGCTAATTCTGGAAGGCAGGAATGAGGCTAGAAGACTCAGAAAAAGATGGATAGACAATATAAAGAATAGGAGTAAAAAAAGGTATACATGAGTTGGCAACATTGACATGAGATAGCAGATTTTTAAATGAAAATTTAATATAATTTGAATATGCATTTATTTTAATTATATAAAAAGAAATACTTATCTTAATTTTCTCTTAGATAAAAATATCAATGAACTCAAAACAGGAAATACAAACCTGGTTCAGACTGTGAGCTGAGAAGTAAATAGTAAATGTGTGTAATAAAAGGTCTCTATAATCTACTTGTTTTGAATATCTTTGTGAGATTCACACAAGATAAGGAAGCAAGCAAGCTCACTCGTTTCAGTTACACATTGATTTTGTGAAAATGAAAGAGGAACATTTCTATTGTAGGTAGTATATAAATGGCATACATAGTAAAAGAATAAGAGTTGAAACAATTGAAAAGCTATGAATCAGATTAACATTAAAGACAAAAAAGTGAGTGTATATATATATATATAATAGAAAAAAATCACAAAAAAGACTGTCAAAAAGGAATGTGTGTGTAATAGAGAAAGAAAAAAATATTTTCTAATCTATAACCAACAACACTAATTATAAAGTTAAGAAATCATTTTTATGTTGACATATTTTAAGAGAAATATATAAACAAAATGATTTTCTTACAAAATAATTGCCATTTTGTCAAAATACAAGATAAAAAATATTTCTTTTCTTGCTTTATATGGAATTTAAAAAGAAAAAGAAAAGAAAGATAGGATAGAAAAATTGGACAGGAGAAAAACAAGATACAAAAACAAACAGAAAAATGTTAGAAAACAAGATTATAAAAATGAATAATATTTAAAAAGTAAAGAATTTTTTGTTTTAAATTACCCTTGGAACCCACATATCAAACTGGTACTATTTTTCTATACATCTTAAGCCTAATATTTCATGCTCTGACAGTTCACACCAGATTCTTATAAAAAAAAACTGAATATAGCTTTAATTTATTAGAATGATAGGATAACTTTAAACAAAAAATATCTGCATCCTGGATCATAATTTAAATCTATTTTAATATATACATCTTTTTTGTTAATTTTGTAAGCTCAAACACAGAATATCTAAATGTCTAAGGGTTAAAAAAAAAGATAACTGAAACAGAAGGTAAGAAATACAAAATATAGGCCATAAAAAAATAAACACATTACACATTGGTTGTATTTTAAATTTCTCAAAAAATATTTCGTCTTTCTTAGAAATAAAAACTATTCATCATTATGTAAATTTACAAAATACAAGTATTTAACAATCAAACAAATTGACTGACAAAATATTGCATGAAAACTTTCATAATAGAAGCAAATAAAATTATATAAAAAATTTGACAAAATGAGCTATGAAGTAGTCTTTGATAATTTATCGCCAAATAACTTTCTTTTTTTAATGTTCCTCTACCAAATTCAGAATGTGGAATTACCTTGCACTTAATTTGAGGCAATCATTCAGCTCATATTAGTTCATTTGGATAAGAGTAAAATTAAATAAATCTTATCAGCAATAACTTTTATATTGCTAAAAAAATGCATCCATCTAACACTCATGTTTCTATTTTTTGCCTAATAAATCCAGAATACTCCTTATTTGCTATTCTAATTATGTTAAAACAACTTTTATAAACACAAAATGAGTGATATTCAATATAAGTTACATCAGGAATTGTTTTTTTTTCCATCATAAAACACTTAAAAAAGTGGAATGTAAAGTTAAGAGTGTCTGAGTTTAAAGAGAATTTTTTACATATATCTCCAAGTTTTGAAATGGTCACACAATAGTTCAAGTTAGTTTAAAAAAGCAACTTTAGATTTTCATTGTTCCTGGGTTTCCAGTGAATAGTTTTGAAATATTTCAGTTTTATTATAGCATGTACAATTCTCAAATTCATTAAAAAAATTAAATACCCCCATAATAGAAAAACAAATATTTTCTATAAATGTACAATAATTTCTCCATAGAGAAAAACAAATACATTCACTAGCAAATAAAAATAAACTCCAGGTTGCTAATAATTGCACCAGTGAATACGATTTAAAAGTACAGTTTTGCTAATAATAATCTTAATAATTAAAAAATAAATAAAAATAATTAGATTATCATTATTGTTATTTAACAGATATCAAATATAAAAAGCATGGTTGGTTAGTTAGTAGAGTTTTATGGCAAATTAACCATTGCAAGTTATTTAATGCTAAATCTTATATATATATATATATATATATATATATATATATATATGATTTGTAAACAAAAAGATAAAAAACAAATATTGAGAGCAGCTTTAGCTAATGAATTCACTTTATCATTTCCCTGGATTCCTATATGGCTTGGGATCCAGCAGAATATCACCTTTTTGCTATGGTTCATGGAATTGAGTTTGTTTAGAAGCTTGACAATGAAGGGATGATCAAGTTTTGTATTTTAATGAGATTATAGAACAGAGATGGAGTCTGAATGAATGATGAACTTTTCTTTGTTGCTTGTTGAAAATAGTCAAAATGCCAAATTTATTGCACAGGTTTTGGCAGAAAATACATGGGCCTCTTTTGGGAGGCATTTTTTCAAGGTTTTCTTTCTGCTCTACATTCAGTTCCATCATTGCTTTTGAAGCCATCCATGAAAATGTGCAAGTGATTGGGATATCTCTCCTGAATGTTTAGTTTCTCTTGGTAGGTTAGGGGATGAGGTTTATTTTTAGGGAGCTTGTTTAAATCAAGGATAACCACAGGTTGCTTTAGTAGCCAAGGAGGAGAGCTTAGTTGTATGGTATCAAGAATGTTAGTATGTGTTTCATGTGAAGACCAAATGTTTTTATAGTCTTTTCTCTCTGCTCAAATAGGTTTTGCTGTTTGGGATTGAAAGTGCAGTCATAAACTGGATTGGATGGTAGTGATTTCAGTTTACTGTAATATTGTAGACCTAATTTTGTGAATTTAAGTTTTAGAGGTGGTTCGTAGGCTTCAGAATAAAGGCTCTCCACCGGGAATGTTCTAAAACCACCAAGACAAGTCTCAATCCCTCATGGTGGACTGTCTGTAATGATTTGAGGTAGGATTTTTTGGTTGCTCCATATATGAAATAGCCATAGTCAATTTTTGAGTGGATTAGGATTCTATATAATTTCAGCAAGGTGCGCTGGTCTGCACCACAGTCTTTGTGGGCTATTACACAAAGGAGTTTTGCCACATTTCTCTTTTAAATATTGAATGTGTGTAATGAAAAAGAGCTTTTTATCAAAAATAACACCAAGGAATTTGTACTGGTCAACGACTGGAATTTCTGATCCATCCAGATTTAATGTAGGGTCATTACGCCTTTTTCTTAATTGACAAAAATGCACAAACTGAGTTTTTGTCTTGGAAATTTTAAAGCTGTTAATCATTGCCCATTGTTGATACCCTGTTGTAGTTGACATTCTGCTGTATGTATATATTTGGATGTAGAGGTAATGCAGAAGTTATCAACAAACAAATACTTATTAACTTCAGGATTCAGGCAATTGGTGATACTATAGATTTTTATATTGAAGAGGGTTACTGATAGTATACTTCCTTGAGGGACTCCCTCTTCTTGATTTTGGATGTTTTATATGGCTGAACCAATATGGAATTGGAATTTCCTGTTTGAAAGAAAAGCTTTTATAAAGATTAGAATTCTGCCTTTCAATTTGATGTTGTGTAGGTCATTCATGATACCATACCTCCAAGTAGTCTTGTATACCTTCTCTTGGTCAAAGAATATTGCTATGAGATGTTTTTGTATAATTGCCTCTCATATGGAGGTTTCTAATCTGACCACATGATCCAGTGTTGATCTTTGTTTCCTAAAGCCGCATTGAAAGCTGGTAAAAAGATTATTGGATTCTATGAACCAAACTAGCCTTTTATTGACAATTTGCTCCATGGTCTTACACAAGCAGATTGTTAAAACTATTGGGCAATAGTTTGATGCATAAAGATTATTCTTTCCTGGTTTAGGTATTGCAATGATGGTAGGTAGTTTCCATGATTCTGTGAGTTTGCTATTTTTCCAAATGTCGTTTAATACAGTAAGTAGGTATTCTAAGGATTTTGAAGGTAATTGTCTAAGAAATTCGTGGTGAATTTCATCTGGGCCAACTGCTGTTTTGTGGGATTTTGGAGGTAATTGTCTGAGAAATTTGTAGTGAATTTCATCTGGGCCAACTGCAGTGTTGTGGAATTTTTGGATGGCTTCTTTGAAAAGAGTTTGTTGTAGCTTTCAGTATTGTCAGATTCAAAATTAAGCTTTTGTTTTTCTTTTTTATCTTTGTATTTGTGAAATTCTGTGTTGGAGTTTGTGGAGAAGGAATTTGCTGAGAAGGTGTGTTGGCAATATCTTTTATATTGATGACTTGAGCATTATTTTTAATGAGGTGTTTGAGTGGAGTAGACTGGTTTTTGCCTGAAATTTTGCAGATCATTTTCCAGACTGTGTTTGTTTTGGTAGATGAATTAAGTTTATTTACATTATTTACTAACTGATATTTTTAGCTTGTTTAATGGTTTTTCTTGCCTTTGCTCTGAGCAGTTTAAAAGAGTTTAGATTGCTTGTTAAAGGTTCTTTTTTGAATTTGCGGAGGGCAGCATTTCATAGTCTGATTGCTATTTTGCACTCATTGTTAAACCAGGGTATGTTGTGTCTGTTTGAGGGTGAGGTTTCTGGCATAGTTTCATTTGCTATTGCAATTAATGTTTCAGTGAAATGTTTTATTAGAAGTGTGCTATTTGGGTCTTGAACCAGTCTTCTATTGCATAAGGTTTTAAATTGTTGCCAGTCGGCCTTATTTGTTTTCCAGCAGGAAGGTCTGTTTTTGTCATGGATAGACTGTGTGATTTCCAGTATTATAGGGAAGTGAACCTTCCATGTGTAATCGTTGTGAACCTACCAAGTATAATCCATGTAGCTTGAAGGATCAGATAGAGTAATGTCAATAGCTGAGTAGGAGCCAGTAGATGGGTTGACATAAGTTGGAGATTTGTTATTTACGATACAGAGATTGTTGCTATTGATTACCTTCTCCAGACAAGTGCCCTTTTTGTTGGTTTTTCAGGCACCCCTATATAGTCTTGTGACTGTTAAGGTCACCTAGTAATATGAAGGGTTTAGGAATTTGTTCTATTAGTTTACTAAGTTTTTGGTTGTTCATGGGATTATGTGGAGGTATATAAATGGAGCAGATATTTACTGGTTTGTGAAGAGTAATTTTGACAGCAATCACTTGCACTTCAATGTTGATTTACTGATGAATATCTTTCTTAACAAGGATAGAAACACCTCCAGAAGCTCTGTGTCCATCTTTGTATAGGTGATTGTATGACTGAAAGTGTTTTATGTTCAACTGATTCTTATCTTTGAGGAATGTTTCTTGAAGACATACTACTTTGGGGTTATATTCATTTAGGAATAGTAGCAGTTCTTTGTAATTAGCTCTAATTCCTCTACAATTCCATTGTAATATTTTGTTAGACATTTTTTATCTTATTTAATTCGAACAGTTCCACAGAGTTATTTGGTGGTTCATAATTAGTCCTTTGCTTCAGGCTGTTTGTTAGTTTATTCTTTTAAGTTTAGTTAATTGGGGGCTGCTCACTGTTTCCATCTTTTCTAATATTCTGAATTTATTCATTGTTTCTGTATTTTCTGTTTCTTGTATTTTTGGTTTTGGTGTAAGTTTTTGTTTGTCTTTAACTGTTTTTTTTATTTGGAGAGGAGTCTGTACAAGTGGGAGGTCGTTTTGGGGATCTTTTGTCTTTTAATCTAATTTTAGTAGGAGATTTTGTTACATTGTGTTTTATCGGCTGTGTGGTTGGTGTTATTGCTGTTTTCTCTTCAGTATCAGTTTTCCCCCTATTGGATCTGTGTTTGGGTGGATGATTCCACTTTGTTTTCGGCAAGATCCACTGATGTAGTTGATACATCTGCAGCTCTGGTGGTATCAAGTGAGGCTTCGATTTTATTGATGAAGCTTTCCCCAATTGCCCGGCTCCCATTGGATTAAGGTTTTAATAATCATCTCATACTTGTTGAACTGCTTGGGAATATGTAGTGGTCTTTGAGCCTACTACTAATTTACGGGCTTCGTGGTAAGGAATATTATTCTGATGTTTTACTATTAATACTTCCTTCTCTTGCCTCCAACTCTCACAAGATCTTGCATACACCAGGTGATCGCCGCCACAATTGACACATTTACATAGGAATTGACAGTCATTAATGTTGGGGGTCAGGATTTTGTTGACCACATTTCCCGCACACTTCATGCCCTCTACAATTATCCTCATGGTGGCCATATTTTTGACATTTCTAACATTGCAATGGGTTGGGTACGTATTGCTCAACCCTCTCCAATGTATAGCCAACTTTTATTTTTGGGGAGTTAAAATGCATTATATATGTACTGTTTTCCCTTCTTTTTTAATTGATACTCTTTTCACTTCAGTCACACCTTGCTTTTTTTAGCTCTCTTTTTATTTCTTCGATAGTGCATAAGGAGAGTTCTTTACTTCTCCCAACCCCCTTACTTACATTCAGGGATTTGTGAGGGTAAGTTTTGACACTGATATTGTGAAACTTTGTCATTTTCAGTAGAAAATCAGTGTGTTTTCTATTTTCCACCTTGACAAGCAGAGTTTGGTTTTTAATTTTTTAATAGTGTTATATTTGTTGATATTACTTTTTTAATTATGAAGGGTGATAAATTAATAATTGGCACACTGTTAGATTCAATGATGATGAATCTACAAAAAGGTGATTCTGTTCCATTATCTGAAGAGTCTGATTCATTTAAATTATGCTTGAATTTTTTGTTTGAGAAAAAAGCCACACCTGTTATATATTTTTCACTGGTCCTATGCTCCACCACCCATTGCAGAGTCCAACTTGAGAAGGGAATGAACCAAGAGGGAAACCTATTCACCTTGGCTGAGACGGGGATACAATACCAGTATACTCGTATCAAGAGCAAGATTTCAAACCTCTGTCAAATTCTGGGTTTTATAATTCAATCTAACAGGGTTAAAAAGTCCTTTCCTCTTAACACAATTGAACCTCAGCACCCACTGTCTAGCACTTATAAGATAAAGGGTTGGACATTGCTCTGCAAGAGCAGATTGAATAATGATATTTACCAACCCCTCCGCTCGGGCAGGATATGACACAAGGTCAATTTTTATGCGGAGTTTAACAGGTTTGAATTCAGAGTTTTCCTTCTCCTAGACCAGCTGCCTCACCAAGGCTGAAGAACCTAGTCTGCCCTACTATTTACCCATAGCTGGAGGGAGGATAATTGGATTCATACCTTTCCCAAGGGTATTAGTGCTATGTGAAATGCAATCAGTCTCGTCCAGGATTTGAACTCGTGTCGCCGTGTCCATTTTCCACAACGATAACCATTACTACACGGGCACCTCCAGAGCAGATTGAATAATACATTCGGGAGAAAATAAACGTGTGCTAGGGCATGATGGGACCAGCTGATTAATAAGATCAGGCCTATCTGACTGCCTGTCAGATCAAGTGATAGCCAAAGTGGTGTGTTGCAAGCCATTGACCATTCTGTTGCCGGTTCAATGACTGCTCAACCACTAGCCTTACGGGTTGCCACCCACGGCCAACAGGTGACCTCATGGGGGGCAGGGGGTCTTACCCCTCTGCAAAGGTGCAGTCGGCATATTCTACAGCCCCAGCTGACAGGGCGATCACTGATTTTTAGTCTAACTAATATTTAAATAATCTTATCTATTAATCAGTGTGATGTGCTTAATAAAAATCACAATTTTCTATTACACCAAGAATGAAAACAATTTATGCAAATTATTCACTATTAAATGACAAATATCTAACATGCAATATTAAACAAATAAAAAAGAATTTTAATGAGCAAATCTTAACAAGAGGAAAGACTAAAATCTAAAATTTTAAATTTATTCTTTAGCATCACTAAATTTACCCAACAAAAACAAAATTAGACATTGAAACAGGGTTCTAAAGTCCATATAGTTTAACCTTAGATACTAACCACATAAATAAGATTTATTTATAATGAACAAAGATTGACAGCCCAAATGAGTTGCAATAAAAAGCAACTAAAAATTAAAAGGAAAGCAAAGACTAATCAAAATTGATAATTATAAAAACATTTCTTGGCAGCTTTTACTCTACACTTAAAAAAAGTGCAGAGAGTATCTTGTTAAATATATTCTTAGTTTTATGGAATCTTTTCTTTTAGTTTTCTGAGTTTGATTTCTTATTAAATGAGTAAAATACATGTCTTTTTGATTTGTGGCATTTTAAAACTTGCCATTTATTTTGTAATCCTTCTTGAAAAACAAGAAAAAAATATTTTTTTCTTTTCTGTATCAATTATAATTACAGCCACCAATGCTTGTTGAAAATATTTGCTTTGCTCAAAATGTCAAACAGTTTAATTTGAATAACAAGTCAGTTTCTTAGTATTTATTGATTAATCTTCTCCAGACTAAATTCATTTCTAAATTTTACCAATTTTAAGTTAACCCAAATTTAAATTTTCATTTAAGATCTAGCTACACAAGATAACCATACTATACTATTTTGATAGGATAATTTAGTTACATTGAAATTATCATAATTATCTATTGCTATTATGATAATTCTGATCATAAGTTGGCCCAAAATATGTATTGTTATCAATAGTACATGTGTTTAGCTTTTAGCCAGTTATCATCAAAATTGCATTCTTCTTTTTTATCCCCTGATTTAACACTTCTTCAGAGTCAAGAAAGGCATTCATAAATCTATACTTGGTTTTTATAATATCAAAACTTGATCATCTATATTTGAAAAATTGTAAAATAATCATCAGTCTCACTCTCATTCCAGCATCTGGATCCTGTGATAAAAGAAGGCAAGAGATAATTAAGATGGAGTGAATGACCAGCGTTGTCTTATGTGACTCACAGTACTCTGTTCTCACTCCACAGATAATTTGCTGAGGTTGCCTTCCTGCCAGTTGAGCCAAGCAAACAGCTTTTTCATTCAGTCCACTGAGACCAGACTTTGCAGGGTGTATGTGTGTATACATATATATACATACATATTGTCACGTGGTCTCCCACTCAGAGGAGAGAAATAAGAAATTTCCCCTACCCCTCCGTGTTTGAATTAACAGACCTCGTAGGTCAAGCTATCTGTACTCCATAACCTCACCTGGGTGGATAGAGATAGCAGTCTGAACAAATCGCCTGACAGGGTGAAGGAAGAAGAAAGAGGCTAAATGATTGGCCAGAACCCTAAAGCCAGAAGCACCCTTTTCGTCAGTGGAAATAGGAATGAAGTATGCAGTTTTCAGGACAAGGTTGCCATGGAAGGACATGCAGATCTCATGCCGAAACTCCGGGCGAAGAAACAGAAATAGCGTTCTTGGATAGGAGATAACAGATGCCTTCAAACCAAGCTGTACAGAATCCCACTAGCCCGTAAAAGAGAAAATACTCCCAGAAGAAACCCATCGAAAAGCTAAGTAAACCTTAAAACCGTTTTCTCCCTCCACCCCTCCTAAGTATTGCAATTGTATGCTCTCTCTCAATTTAAAGAAAGATGAAAGAAAAGAAAAAGGAAGAAAGAAAGACATTTGTATTTAAGTCTTGTCTGCTGGTAATGTAGCCAGTACTTTAATTATTTGCTTGTCCGCACGTATTAAAACCTTATATTTTAAATTTCGACGAGAGGAGACATCTATTTGTTGTATTGTTTGCCTATCAAGTTGCCTTCTTTTGCATGTTCCTTTTCAGCTTCATTCGCTTCAATTTATTCTCGCTAAATATCCTATTTGCCTTTAAAAATATTACCCGGGAAATTGGAATTGTCGACTACGATAAATAATAATATTATATCTAAACCTAGAGGCCCATATCTTCCATTATCCTAGGGGTAGGAAGAGGTAGTGGCCTGGTGTGTGTGTGTGTGTGTGTGTGTGTGTGTGTGTGTGTAACGTGAAATTTGGAAACCCCTTGCTAGCGGCGGTCAGTCTAGCCCCAAATTAACTCCCACATTATCTGCCAGTTCCCCATGAGCCCGAAGAAGGAATCTTAACTGGAACTTATTTTGCAAGGGATCAAGTGCCAGACTGCCCCGACTTCACATGTGCGAAAAATAAACTCCCGTTTTGGGATAGATATTTTATGCCACGTCACAATATATATATATACACATACACACACTAAATACAGTAATACAAAATGAACCTGCAACAACCTGAAGGATAATTTCAGTTTTAACTAATGTACAGGAGTCCAACTACTGATGATACACTCTTTATTTTGGAGCTTGGGCATGTATTGATCAGTATGAATGACTATTTACTACAATCCAGATATATTAACTCTACATTTAATATCAAGTAAAACATGTTAACATGTTCAAATTTTTCAATCAGTCTCTAAGTTTTAATTGTTTATGGACTATTTCTTTGCTTTGATGAATGAAAATAATTTTTTAAGAGTTTAAAAAAAAAACTCTTCATTTGTCATTCTAATTTTAATCTAACAAGAGTATTTTAATTAAGTGCTCTGTTCAGTCTTTAAACAAAGTATTTGCATAATCATTTTACTGGAATTTTTTCTGAAGTTCCTACAGAATACAGTGGACTTTTTTGTGTACAATATTTTTATTTAATGTAAACACTTTACAACAGGTACTTTCAAGTTCCAAGTTGTGATTTAGCACCTGAAAAAGCTGAGATTCTATAATTATAAACCAACAAGATTAAATGAACTCTGTAAATACTAAGGGGAAATGCCTAAAATACAATCAACTAATTACTCTAGCTCAAAGTTGGAGTTATACTCTTGATTTTTTGAAATAAAACAAATCATGACATTGAAAGAAGTGGGGGTGGATAGTATGCCTGTCAGTAAGAGAAAAAAAAAGTGTCTCTCATAACTGAACACGTGGAATCAATTTCAAGTTCTGTTGCTGCATCTTCTTTTTAATAGATGGTGGACAGCCAAATTTCTAAGCTGAAAATGACAATTCTCATTCCTTCTTCCTATGAATTCCTTTTTGCCTGCAACAATCTTCTTTAGCAGTCCTACACCCAAGCTCGTCTCTCCTCATGAGTCACCAAAACTCAAAACGCCCACTCAGTATTTATCATATGCCCCACCAAGCATACAAATCTGGCACAAGGCTATTTTTAAGGTGGAACCAGGTGCAGAGCCGGAGTCAACATGTGCCCAGCATTCCCAAAAATGCCTTGGGCCCCATCAGCATTCCCCTTAAAAAAAAGGGGGGAAAAGCCTGGGGGAACTGACCCCTGAGGCCAGAGGGATGTCCAGCCAATGAGATACACCCAACCGAGCCATGTAGTCAACAACACAGCCAGCTGATTGTGACCCACCAACTGGAGAGGTGCACCAAACACAAAGGGTTTGCCCAAGTCAGACTCAAAGCACCCACTCTGCACCCAGTGCATTCAGGTAGGAATTAAATAATGATACCGAAATGCCACATCCGGGTCAATCGCACAATGTGGTAATTTACATGCGCGCCAGTGTGTAGGTAGTCCTGACATCAAACACGATCCATGATCGGGAGGATGTGAGTTCTATCTCCCCAATCACCCATTTCTCTCTCCCTGATCTCATTTTACATGCCAGACATATTTGTGCACGCTTTGAGTGGCTGTGTGCGTGATTTCTCTTGCTACAGACATTATTCTAAAACAAAAAATTAAAAAAAAAGCATTATCAACCTTTTATACCATAGCAATATTCTCCAAAATACATGGAGGGTATATATCAAAGTGTAGCGACTAAGAACATAGCTTACCAAAAACAAAATGAGTACAAGTTGCCACAGCAGTAGCCAGAAATCCTTCATGAAATTTACAATGGCTGGCATTTCATGGAATAGACACCTTGCCTATGCAAATATGCTGACACTTGCTGCTTACTATATAAGCAGCTATATTGTTTAATAGGCTAGTTCTCTAAAACCTGTGCTAGTAATAAGTAATAGATTTAAAATTGACAAAAACAGATAGAAGCTCTTTTGGCATATACAATGGATGGCAGATTCAATCTGAATCTGATTCCCCTGTTTGATGATGCTGGATTGGTGGTCAAATGGGTGGAGAAGGCAGAATTTGTCTGCATAATGTGCAGCATAAAATAGCTGGAGAACATCATTTCCTTGAGATTGATGGGGGGGTCCTCTACCTACAATTGGGATGTGTGGAAAAAGCAGATGCAACCCAAATAAAGACTGCTTTGTATGCAGCCTTCACAATGATGTTACAGCATGATGGAAGTATGATGACACTCTGTCAATGTGTATCTGGCAGAGTTACTTAAGGTGTTGTTTGGAGGAGCAACTGTACTTTCAGATGATGTTACAGCATGATGGAAGTATGATGACACTCTGTCAATGTGTATCTGGCAGAGTTACTTAAGGTGTTGTTTGGAGGAGCAACTGTACTTTCAGATGCACATTTCTGGTGGGACTGCCAGCCTAAATAAAGAACCTCCTTTGTGCATTGTTGAGAATGGATGAGCTTTCCATTGACCAAATGCTAGTGTGTACCAGAGCAATCCTGACAGACAACACAGTGGTAGCAGCAGTAAAAGTCCTAACATCCTCATTAGTCCATGTTACATGCAAAGAACTAAACAACTTTGCATACCTTTGCCATCAAACAGAAGGCAGGGCATGCGAGAGGGGACTGTGATAAGAGATGAGTTGTTTTTGGTGCCACAATATGAGTCGCTAGGCACAAACCTGTTTGAGAAGGAAGATTGAAATAGATGATAGTGCTGGTCTCTTCTCTAGAGCAGATATGAACTTGACACTACCTGTAATAGCAGTCCAAATTGATAGGAAACCATGCATAGCACTCGTTGACTCGAGATCTTCCACATCAATAGTCAGCAAAAATGTGAACCAATCATGAATGAAGATGTTTGTGTATGTGATGACCATCAACAGAGAGAATAACACCTGTGAGGTTGGAGCCACCAACATTAACATGAATGGTGGCAATCAAGATTGACATCCTGGTAATTTGGGTTTGACCACAATAAAAGAAATGGGTGGAGTACAGATCACTCCACCAAGTGCAATAGAGTTTTATCACAGTAAACAGGACTTCAGTGCCAAATTTGATCATGCAGTGAAAGTTTGGACAGCAACACAGAAGTGGACAGGAGGTTAAGCACTAACAAAGCTACAGAACATGAAAGCAGAGTGTCCAACTAGGTGTGATATGAGCATGAGCTGCAAGTCTGGTTGGATAACAACTGACTTATGCCATATCTCAAAAAAGAACTCGAAAGGACCAAATTCCACCAATTGCTGTGGTCCAGGCGAACAAAAGAAAGGTTGGTATTGCCTAAAGATGAGTCGATCATACATGTCATGTCAGCATACATAGTTTCAACAAGTCCAAGATCACTACCAATTTCAGACTCTAGAGCAAGGACTCTGAGAGGCTGAAGGATGAAACCAAAATGTTAGGCTTACACATTTGGTGTACTTCAATTGAAATGTGGGACCAAAATCCTAACTGTTCTGGCCACCATTATTTGTCAAAGAACTTTTTGGTTATGTGAGGAGCTAATTGATCCCTTTCCAGCATGTGGCTGACTTAGACTAGTGACTGCATTTCTGAAGTGGCAGGCAAAGGCAGCAACCAGAAGCTGAGATGACAAAACTTGCAACACCCTACTAAATTACATGCTCACCAAAATGGTGACGAGAGTACATCAGGAGGACTCTGAGAGGGAAATAGTGTATGTGCAGTCAGAAAATAAAGGTGTAGATTGACTCAAGTTCCCTGGCAACCGGAATAGCATTAGAAGTTGATAGAAACATCCTTGAGGATGTGTGTTGGCTTTATCCAGAGATGTGGTGTCAAAAGATGTCAATCTGGTACATTTTCTGTTCTGCTACAGAGAAACAAAACAGAAGCAAACCTCTCCCACCCTAGCTGTTACCTATATGATCTGGAGAGCAGTTAGGTGTGCAAGGATGAAGAACATGGCTCACCCAGGACAAAGCGAGTATTAGTTACCACAGTAGTAGCCAGAAATGCTTCTCAAGATTTACAGGCATGCATGTGTGATGGCCTGCATTTCATGAAAGTGACATCTCATTTATGCAAATATGCTGACACTTGCTGATCACAATGTATTGTTAACTAGGCCAGTTGTCTGAAAACTGCACTAGTAGTGAGTTGCAAATTTAAAATTGCCAAAAATGGATACACAAAGTATATGCCAATACAAGAAGTTGGCCAATCTACTTTTTCAACCTTTATCAAATGTATCAATGAAAAGAAAAAATATGAGGCTTTCTAATTTTTTCTATTTCCAAAGGATAATGAGATTTTATTCTTTCTTTCTTGTTTTCTGTCTCAAATTCTACACCTGACAAGGGCTAAAGAATGGATCAGCTAAAATATTCTGTTAATCCAATAGGTTTCAGCATCCTATTAATGGGATATTTACAAATATAGATATATAAATATATCAAATCCAGCCAATGGGACTTTTTACAAATAATAAATGTTCATATTGTGTATTCATTTATTTTTAGAAGACCCCTATGATAATAAAGTTTCAAATATTTTCCCCTCAAATAATTTCAGCTGGGTTAACAACAAAGAAGAGATTTAATTGTATAAATAATTTTTGGTCTGTCAATGACTCTTCTCAATGTTATCAACAATATATCAAAGTACATTTGTGGGGAAAATATACTGAGCAGATAACTATTATTTAAATCAAGTGATACATTAAAACTAACAAAATTCAATCAATGAACAATTCATGAAATTTTTTATTCATGACTTGAAATGTTTGTTGATATATTAAGGTAAGTTGAATCAGAAGATAAAACTGATAATGAAGAAACAATGGATTCAGTTTTAAAATAAAAATGAAAACTATACAAACAAGACAGTTTTTAATGAATGTTAATAGTTTTCATTTTAAACAGACACAAATATTGAAATGAATAATATGTATTTAAAATCAGAGAGCCCAATAATGTACCCATGTTCAACATGAAGAGCATTATCGATATACATTGCTTATGAAATGTATTGCCCTTAATAATTTATACAGGAAACAAATGTAATCTATACAAGGTTTGAAGGAGGGTAAGGAAAATAAATTTTTTGCCAATTCTCAGCAAGGCTTTTACAATATAACAGGAAATATGGAAAATAAATAACAACTGAAAATATTTTTGGTTCAATAAAATATTTGCATTTAAATTTCAAATTTAATGTATGACTATATGCATACATTATCTTATAAAGCAAGTTTTTAATCTTTATACTTGAGAATTAATCATTGCTAGAATTTAAAACAAAAAAATGACTTCAAAATAATTACTACTAACAACCAACTTATGAATTGAAAATGAAAAATAAGCCAAATGAAAATAACTTCATTACAAAAGTAAATCATGCAAATGTGAAAGGTAGTATTAAAATAAATGTTTCCTAAAAACGGAAACAACAAATACAGCCTCCACAACACGTCAAATAGAAATGGACAACATCTAACAGATTTCATGATAGAAAATAGATTAGCATGCCTCAATACAAACTACCAAAAAAGAGAGGGCAAACTATGGACATACACGTACGCAAACAACACTAAAGCTCAGATAGACTACGTCCTTATAAACAAGAAATGGAAGAATAGTGCATTGAATTGCGAGGCATACTCCTCTTTTGAGGGTGTGTCCACCGATCACCGAATAGTCACAGCGAAAATACGGTTAAGCCTACGAAAAAACGACAAACGAACAGCGACCACCAAACACTATGACTGGGCCCTATTAAACAACAAAGATGTCAGAGATAAATACGTATTAGAATTGAGAAACAGATTCGAAACACTACAAGAAAAGACGGAAAAAAGTACACCAAACGACGAATACGAAAATTTTGTCAATGCACACCTTGAGGCAGCAGCAAAATGCATTCCAACAAAAATTAAAACTAAATATAGAGTCCCATGGGAAACCTTAGCGGTGAGAGAAAAACGTGCACTAGTGAAAACAGCCTCCAAAAACTATCGAAAAAACCCAACAAACACAAATGCCTTAAAAGTAAAAACGGCACAATATCAATTAGCAGGCATATATATAAAGGAACAGACAGAATACATTCAAAATCAGATAGATAAGATCAGAGACTCGGTAGAAGATAGACAATCTAGAATTGCCTGGCAAACAATAAACGAAGTGAGCAGAAGAAAGAACACAACCAAAGCAAAACTTAAAGCAGCAAACCAACAAGAAAGAATAAAACTGTGGAAACAGCACTTCGAAAACTTACTTGGAAACCCACCAAAAATAACGCATGAACCAATCACCAGAATAATTAGCAAACAATTAGACATTAAACTTGGACCGTTCACACAAGGAGAACTCGACTCGGTTCTCAGAAAAATTAAAAATAGGAAAGCTGCAGGACTGGACGAAATTCCCCCGGAAGTATGGAAGACCAGACAATTCGACGACATACTGCTCCGACACTGCAACGCAGTATACAATCAAAATCCGATAGATAGATGGACGAAGGGATGCATACTCCCCTTCCCTAAAAAGGGAGACCTCGGATTAGCCAAAAACTACCGAGGCATAACACTTACATCCATAGCTGCCAAAATCTACAATGCCTTACTACGAAACCGCATAGAACCCAAAATCGACAACATACTTAGAAAAAACCAAAATGGCTTCCGAAGAAATAGATCTACGACCTCACAAATACTAACCATCCGCAGAATCCTTGAGGGTGTACGGGCAAAGAACCTACAAGCGACATTAATATTTGTCGACTTTACCAAGGCTTTCGACTCCATTCACAGAGGAAAGATGGAACAAATCCTACTAGCGTACGGCATACCTAAAGAAACCGTAGCGGCAATAACGATTCTCTATAGAAACACTAAAGTAAAAGTACGATCACCAGATGGAGACACAGAATACTTCGACATTGTAGCAGGAGTACTACAAGGGGACACGCTGGCTCCGTATCTCTTTATCATTTGTCTAGACTACGTACTTAGAACATCGATTGACAAAATCAAAGAGAATGGCTTCGAACTGACGAAGAAAAGAAGCAGAAGATATCCCGCAACAACAATTACCGACGCCGACTACGCCGATGACATAGCGATACTGGCAAATACACCTGACCAAGCCGAAACACTTCTGCATAGCCTGGAACGAGCAGCAGCAAGCATAGGCCTCCATGTTAATGCACACAAAACGGAATATATGTGCTATAACCAAACGGGGGACATCTCCACACTAGAAGGAACCCCTCTTAAACTAGTAGACAAATTCACGTACCTAGGAAGCAGCGTCGAATCAACCGAAAAGGACATCGAAACGAGGTTAACGAAAGCATGGACAGCTATCAATAGGCTATCGACTATATGGAAATCAGACCTAAGCGATAAAATGAAACGCAGTTTCTTCCAGGCAGCGGTCACATCGATACTGCTATATGGATGCACTACATGGACGCTAACAAAACGGCTGGAGAAGAAACTAGATGGCAATTACACAAGAATGCTGCGTGCAATCCTCAACAAGTCCTGGCAGCAACACCCCACAAGACACCAACTGTACGGACACCTGCCCCCTATCACGAAATCTATTCAAGTTAGGCGAACCAGACATGCAGGACATTGCTGGAGAAGCCGAGATGAACTCATAAGAGATGTACTCTTATGGATCCCCACACACGGCCGCGCAAAAGCAGGACGACCAGCACGAACGTACATTCAGCAGCTATGTGAGGATACAGGTTGTTGTCCTGAAGACCTACCTAGGGCGATGAACGATAGGGAGGAGTGGCGAGAGAGGGTCAGGGATATCCGTGCTGCCAGCACGATATGATGATGATGATGATGATGATAACATGTTTATTTCTATCAGTTAAAGCATTTTTCCAAAAATTCTGATCTTTAGTTGATATAAACTGAATGTTGCTATGGAGTTTTAAAAATGCTTTACATAGCCAGGAGATAGATCAACCATAACTAAACGTAGTTTTCCAGTAGTTTTTAGGTTGACTGGAAATAATTTTTCAGCTATGGAGGAACATTTCTAACAGCAGCTGATGTTAGTTTGATGCTAATCTCATCAACTTGTGACAGCAGAAAATCAAATTCCTGTTCAATGTCAAATATTCCTTCTAGAGTTTTCAGAGCTTGAGGTGGGGGAAGATGCTTAATATTAACTCACCTTTTTTTTCATTTTGTACATTTTTAATCATGGTGGAGTAAAATTAATTCTAATAAGATTGTTTATAATCTCTTTTTCATAATGTAAAATCAAATATCAATGTAAGATTGGGATCATTAAGCTGGAGTATGAATAGCATTTATAAAATATAGCATTAGAAATGTTCCTTAATAACTTATTACAATAAAATTCATAGATATGCTATAGCTCACTCATGGTCATTTGCTTACACTTTTTTCAGGTAGAGTGAAAAGGGTTTATTTTAAATATCTTACTGGCAAACCCAGCAACATGATAGGCATCTCACACTCAGAGAAAATGCTAAATTGTTCATAGTACCCACTTGATATCTCGTCTTTATAAGGTTAGAACTTTCAAAACCTCCTGACCCTCTGTCAGAAAACCTGATACAAAAAGAGGGGGGATAACCTGTTTGCTCAACTCTCAAAGTAAATGCATATGAGCACATATAATTAGACCTTTTGTTAACTTTTTAAAGACTTTTCAGTTTAGAATATAATCAACAATAGACAATGTTAAATCACTGTAAAAACACACTTATAGAACACAACTCAGTGGAATAAGGTATGACCCAATAGTATCAGATCAAAATCTTTAAATTCTAAAATTTAAATGAAGACTTGTGCAGACAGCACAGATTTCTCTCTCTCACTTCATCTATAACTATCATCCAGACTACATCAAGTGTCCACATAAAGCTGATGTATGTAAGTCCTTGCAGGTCAGCCAACACTGTCATGTCCATGTGTAGGAGTCCATAGAAGAATGTCACTTGCTTCTCCAGCCGTGTCTCTGCATGTCATGTTCATCTTACTTGGATGGTATTTAAGATAGGAGGTAAGTGGCTATACATCAGCTGTTTTGTTGGGTGTTGCTTCCAGGATTTGTTCAAAACAGCATTGCAGCATTTTTGTGAAGTTCCCATCTAGCTTTTTCTCCATGCATTTTATTAGCCTACATGTTGTGCATATAGTAGTATTGACATCAACAGTGTGGAAAAATCCCATTTTATATAAACCAGGCTTCTATGTGATCGATAAACTATCAATAGCAGTCCATACCTTTGCTAGGTGTATGTTAAGATCATAATCAATAGATGAGATATTGCAGCCAAGATATGTGACCCTGTCTACTAATTTCAGAGGCCTGCCACTTAAAGTGAAAATTGCTCCTCTTTGTTTAAAACACATGAACTGTTTTATTTCCATTCACATAGAAGCCAATGCCTCCTGCTTGCTCTAGGCTATGCAATAAGGATTCAGCTTAGGGCAGATGTATTTGCAAGAAGTACTAGATCATCTGCATAGTCTGCATCTGTTATAGTTTCTGCAGGATATCATCTGTTTCTTGGATTTTTTAGTGTAAAATCATTTTCTTTTAAGATCTATTGATGTTTAAGCACACAGTCTAGGCAGATTATAAACAAATATCATGCTCATGTATCTTCAAGTAAAACACCAACAACAATCTCAAAAAGTTTGTGTCTCCAACAGGTAGGTGAACTATTGCTTTCATGCTTTTATAAAGCATCATTATAACAGTAAGTTTCTTTTAGGAGATCATATGCTAGGAGTATTTGCTCCATCTTTCCTTTGTGTATAGAATCAAATGCCTTGGAGAAATCTACAAACAATAGTATTGCCTTGAGATTTTTTTTACATATAATGCTTTGACAATCTGACAGAGAGTCAGAATCTGTGAAGTTGTGGGTCAATTTCTACAAAAATCTTTTTAAGTTTTCCAAAGAATTTTTTTCAATTTCAGGTTTGATACAGTTGAAAAGTAGAGCATTATAAAACTTAGCAGCTATAGCAGTAGGAGTTATGCTTCTGTAGTTCTTAGCGATTCCAAGGTCACCTTCCTTGAGGAAAGAGAGGATGCAAAATTTGTCCATTTCTCTCATGTATTTTTTTTATAGACAGCATTGCGTAATTGAAGTATGTCATCAAATTTCTTTGTCTTCTAATAATTTATTTTGCTCTTACATGTTTCTCACATCTTGCTTTCTTCAGAAAGCCTTTAAAAGATTTTGGTGGTGTAATTTTTAGTTTATACAGTCTAGTCCTGATGGGGCTGCTGGTCATTCTGCTGGTGTTGGTTCTCTCTTTCCCTTTTTTCTATTCCAAAAGTGTGTTCTGTATATTTTTGTGGGAGTGCTTTTCCCTAAATTAGTCTTTGATTTATGATATGCCATGAGGTTTATTGGTTGTTTTACTCGGGGTCAATGTGTATATTTGTGTGTGTGCATGTTGGGGAGATTTTTCTCCGTATGTGATAGGTTATGGTTGGTTGGTTGAGTTTTAAGGCATATCAACCTTTGTAGGTTATTTAATGCCAAATTCTGTTTATATCAAGATATGTTCAAGCTAAGATTTCTAAACGAATACGTAATAGGTAAAATTTTTGATAAGCAAGATTTTATTTGTTTGCACACAATTAACCAGTTTCAATTCATCATATTTATTGATACAACCCTGTCACTCTCAAGGACAAAGCCTCATCTATTTTGATGTTCTTGAACAGATCAATTAAACTATTCACTTTGAAAGATTGCTTTCTGATGACAGTGAAAGCTCTAAATTCTGTGAGAATGTGTTTAATGGTGCAAGGCATCTGACAGGTCAAAAACTGTGGTTGTTGCTCCTGTTTCAGTATGAAAGAGTGAGTAAGCCTTGTATGATCAATGTGCAATTGGGATATAATGAATTGTTCTCTTGATTTTCTCAAAGCAGGTCTCCATTCTGCCAAAGTGGGCTGGATTTGGAAGAGTTTATTGTGGATGTTATTTTTCCATCATTGTTGCCATTTTATATGAAGGAATTTATCGTGTGGGTTTCAGATCGGTATATGGAATCCTGAATTTGTCAGGGTCAAATATAAGACCGATTTGGCAGCCAAGTCCACTCTTTCATTTCCTCTCACTCCAATGTGGCTTGGAATCCAGCATATAATTATTTCTTTACAATTTGACATTGAGTCTAATCTACACAACAGTTTAATGATAAAAGGGTTCTCAACTTTTTCATTTCTTTGAAAATATGATAAATTTCTTGTTTACTTTTCAAGATGATGTCAAGAGCTAGATCTATTGCACGGGCTTCTGCTGTAAAGATGGAGCTTCTCGTTGGAAGAGCTTTCTTGATATTTGTTTTATTTAAAACAGCTGTGCAAGCCATTTCGTCATTGTCCTTGGAGCCAGCCATAAAGACATATAGGTGGTTGGGATGGTGTTGGAGGATATTGTGAAATTTCCCATGATAAGTAATGGGATGGGTGTTTGTTTTAGGGAGTTCATTCAGCTCAAAGATTGCTTCAAGCTTTTTAATGATCCAAGGTGGTGTTTTAAGTAGGATGCTTTCATGTATATCATTTAGAGAGGTATTGGATTCTCCAAAGGCCAAAAGGTTTTAAGGATTTTTCCTTTTTTCAAAGTGTTGCTCATATTTGGGGTTGAAGATGCAGTCATAAGTTGGGCTGGATGGGCATGATTTTAGTTTTGTATAGTATTGCAGAGTTTTGAGTGGATCAGGGATCTGTATAGTTTAAGGACCGTTTGTTAGTCAGTTCCCTATTCTGTGTGGATGACCACTTGCAGAAGTTGTTGGGGTCGGGTAGATTTGTTTTTTAAATATTTTATGTGGGGGATGAATGTTAATTTCCTGTTGAATATAACCCCAAAGAATTTATTTTCGTCAACGACAGGAATTTCTGCATCATCAAGTTTGATGAGAGGGCCATAGTGCATTTTCCTTAAATGACAGAAATGTAGACATCATGTTTTGCTTTTGGAGATCGTGAAACCATTTGTGTTAGCCCAATGAGTAATTTTCTGGATACATTGGTAGTTCGCATATATTTGGATCTGGAAGTGATGCAGAAGTTGTCAACACAGAGGTAATCCTAAATTCCAGGAGTGAGACACTTTGTGATGCTGTTTATTTTTATATTGAACAGCGTCACTAACAAAATACTCCCTTGGGGAGCTCCCTCTTCCTGCTTGTGGAGATTAGAAGAGGTTGATCCAACTCGGACTCGGAATTTCCTTTCTGAGAGAAAACTCTTAATGAAGTTGGGCAATCTACCTTGCAGCCCCATGCTATGCAGGTCTTTCATTATTCCAAACCTTCAAGTGGTGTCGTAAGCCTTCTCTAGATCAAAGACGACTGCTATAAGGTGTTATTTTTGGATGCTGGCCTCTCTTATGGAGGTTTCTAATTTAACCACATGATTGATTGTTGATCTCCACTTTCACCACATTGAGAATTGGTGATAAGTTAGTTGGACTCAAGTATTGAATTGTTTATTTTGGTGTCACTTATGGGGTTGTGTAGTGGGATATAGATGTTACAGATGTTTATTGGCTTATGCAGGGTTACCTTGATAGCAATTGCTTGAAGTTTGGTGTCTATGTGGATTTGGTGTTGAGGTATGTCATTCCTAACTAGGATCAAGACACCTTTAGAAGCTCTGTTTCCATCTTTCTTAAAATGATTGTACAGTGTGTAGTTTTTGAATTTGATTATATTCAATTCTTTCAGGAATGTTTTTTGAGGGCAAATTATCTTGAATTTTATTTAGCTGGTCAAAAGGTATTGGAGTTTTTCATAATTGGCCCGGATTCCTCAGCAGTTCCACTGTATGAGAGTTGGGCTGCGTGTTTTGTTGGAGTTGTTGGAGTTTATTATGGTGGATTGGGATTATTTCATTTTTTGTTTCTGGTACTATTTGCCATCTTCTGTTTCCATTCTTTCTAGAAGGTTAAATCTGTTTTTGGTCTCTGTAGTTTGATTTGGGAGGGTTGACACTTTCAGTTGTTCCAGTTCAATTGATAATGAGGCATGATCCATTTTAGATTGTGAGGAGCGATTACATTTGTCACAATTCAGATTGAGGTTTAGATGAAGGTGGGTGAATTGGCAATCTGTGAGAATTGAGTTTAATCGGTAATTTCCTTTTTGGGGAGTAGTTTGTGTTTGAACAGGAGGGTTTGTTTGTTGGTTGGTGATTTTACTTGGGTTGTTTCACTGGCTTTTTCTTTATTTGCACTGGCTGGTCTTGGTTGGATTTAAAGTTCAGCTGAGTACAGGTTCTTCAGTTGTTTCTGGAATTTCGGTCAATCATTTGATTCTAGCTGGATCAATTTCTCTACAAGAGCTCTATATCTATTATCCTAATTGATTGTATCTGCACTCCGTGCAACAGAGATGTAGCTGTTTTCACCAATGTAGGTACCTACTATTTTTCTTGCTTCCAGGAAAGACACATTCCTCTTGTGTTTCACTTCAAGTATCTCTTCCTTTTGTAGGCTTTGCAAGATCTTGTGTGAGCCAGGTGATTTTGTTGGCAGTTCACACATCATATTTCCAACAAGTAATCTTCTTCCATATGGTCTAGGTCCTTTTCACCACATTTGGCACGTGTGTCATCATCTACAATCTTCTCTGTGGTGTCCATACTTTTGGCATTTGAAGCACCTCAGTGGAGCTGTGACATACTGTTCGACCCTCTCTACACAATAGCCTATCTTCACCTCCTGGAGAATGTGGAGTTGGTTGAATGTCAGGATGTAGGTGTTGGTTTCTATTTTTTCTTCTCCTTTTCTAATAATTATTCTTCTTATGTTTGTGACCCCCAGTTTTCCCAGGGCTGCTGAATCTCCTCTTCTGTTGCCAACACCAACTTCCTACTCTGGATAACTCCCTTGGAAGTGTTGAGTTTCTCATGTGGATAGGCCTTGCACTTGGTTGTATGGAAGGTTTTCATTTTTAATATACTTCCTGTTTGCCTCCGGCTCTCCACCTTGACAAGAAAGTTTCCGTTTCAGATTTTCTTCACATTTTTCAGTGTAGCCCTCGTTGAAATAACTTTTTCTATAAGGAAAGTCAAGAATTTGGCTTGGCAGACCTCCTCCAAAGATTTAATCACAATGAATATTGGGAAATTTGATGTCTCAACCTCCAAATCTGATTCTGATAGGTTTCGTTTGGTTATAAAATATAGAAACAAGAAAATGCCATAGTTGTTGTATATTTTTCGCTGGCCCTGTGCTCTGCCACTCAACTGAGTTCAACTTGAGTTGGGAATGAACCAAGGGGGAAACCCATTCGCCTTGGTTGAGATGGCGATACACAACCAGTATACTCAAGCTGAGAGCAAGTTTTTGAGCTGTTGGTAATTTCAGGTTCTCAGCACTGGTCAAATTCCAATCCTCTCAACACAACTGACTCTCAGCCACTACGTTCTAGCAACTAAAAGAAAAGGGTTGGGAACTTGCTGTAAGTGCACATTTAAAAGTACAGTCTAAAGCTTAGCATGACCAGCTGATTGATCGGATTGGGCCAAGTAAAGGCCAAAGTGGTGTGCTGCAAGCCATTGACCACTCTGTTGTTGGATCAATGACTGCTCAACCACCGGGATCCTGTTCTAGCGCCTTATGGGTCACCACCGACGGCCAACAGGTGGGTCCATTGGGGGAGGGGAGTCTTACCCCTCTGCAGAGGTGCAGTCAGCATATTCTACAGTCCATGCCAACAGGGTGTGTTTATAGATTAGTTCTGTTTAATGTTTTGGAGTTTTAAATTTTAACTGCCTTTTATTTTCATTGATGTTTTATTTATCTATTTTTTTCTAAGTGTGTGTGTGTGTGTGTGTGTGTGTGTGTGAGCGTTTTAGTCTTTAAGTGTGTATAGTTGATATGCCATAGAGATAGTTAATGTGGTATGAAATTCAACTGACAACTGTTTTTAACTGTGTGTATTCTTCAAGTTCTATTTAATATAGGCTTAAATTCTTCTATGAAGTTTTTCTCTTTTATTTGAAGTAATGTGTAGTCATCAGTCTAATATATTGGCATTGTTTTAAATAATCCACTGCTACATTCGTACAGGTATTTGGACACATTTAGTATTCTATTTTCTGTTAATTTAGTGTTGCTTTTGTGGAGTGATATCCTGGTATTGGGAGATTATGAAGATCCTATGCACTCTGTTTTACATTTGTTACATTTGATTATGTAGACTACGTTTTTTGAATTGCAGCTCAAATTTCTATTCATCATGAATTTGTCTATGGGTTTTCAAAGGTATAGGATTTTCTTTATATACTCCACATCTTTTATTTCTACATTTTGTGACTGCATGTGTTGTAGACACCATCACAGACCACTCAACTCCCCAACAAAGGAAATCTGACAAAAAGAATACAAAATATATACCTAAAAAAAAAAAAAAAAGAAAAAAAAAGCTACCTGCAAAATATAGAGGAAACCCAAACAAAGGAGAAATCATACAAAACAAAATAAAAAATTTGAAATGTGGGGAAATCTACCAAACCAAAGAAAAATAGCTTTTTACAGTGCTATTAAAAGTAAGAAAATGGCAAAAATCTACAAGGAATTCATGACAAAGGATGAAATGTTTATCCCTAAAAAACTCAAAGAAAAAATAATACCACACGACACAGAAAAAAAATCAAAACCAAATTATACCTCATGAAACTAAAAGCACAAACAGAAATATTAGAAGACAGAATCATCCATTACAAGATCAAACACCAGGAAATTGACAAAGAACTGATTACAGAAATCAGGGAACTCTACCCCACAGAAACAACAATTCCTATCAAAACTATGGTAGGAAAACTGCAAAAGAGAGAAAGAAAAAAACAAGAAAAATTCTGAACAAAAAAAACACTGCATGGCTAAGAGGTCTACCCGAAAAAGAAAAAGGAAAAAAAAAAAACACAGAAAAAAGAATGAAAAACAACAAAAAAAGGACTGTAATGAAATTAAAAGGCAGAACCCGCTGACTGCTGCCTCTGATGAACCAACAGGGGTTCGTCATTCAAAGAGACAATGAGTGACATGTTGTATAAGCAAGTGGAACAGTCGACATTTACATGAATCCAGCAACCATCCATGGTTGGATAAAAAAAACAAACAAAAAAAAACAGGTGGTGAGCTGAATGAACGAGAGAAATGAAATGTGACAACGAAGCTGTGTGAATTGAATTCCTTTCATAGCAATACCGAAAGAAAGAAACAGGAAGTGACGAGCAAAATGGTCTACCCCAAAGTTCGAAACTAGTGCGGATGTCTTTTGCGTGTAGAGTACCGGAACTATAGAAAAATGGAAGCATGAACGTCATTAGGAGTGCAATTTGTAGGTCACGCGTCTTGTCTCTGGTGGGACAGGGTTTGCAAAATATGCAAATTTCAGTCAGCCAGAACCGGTATAAAAGAAGTAATCTCAGCATTGTTGGGTGGGCATTTGTTGCTTCACAGCAGGATTGTGCAAACCAGTGTATTGACTTGGCAAGTAAGAGAGAGAAAAAAAAAACAGCGAGACAGGACAGGTGGCAAGCAGTTAAAAGGTTTCAAGTAAGAGAGAAAGAGGACCAGTAGTGAACAGTTAAAAGGTTTCCAGAACCTACAACCACAGATACAAACAACCACATACAAAAGAAAAATCTATCCTCCAAAATACCACCAAACACACAAGAATTGACAACCATCCAGTAAAAAAAATACTTTCTGGACAAAAACGATTCCAAGGAGGAAAACAAGGTAAAAAAAAACCTTCTTAAAAAATATAAAACAACATATAAACAATAACACAATAAACCTTTTTCTTTTAGTCAATGCAAACAAAATCGTTTTTTAGGGGATACAAACAGAAACCATTTTTTGAACGACACAAACTGAACGAAAAAATTAATATAAAAAATAAAACCAACATTACACTCAAAATTATATATTTGTCAACATACAAATTGAATAAAAATCAAATTAACTTTCTAAAACTAGGTCTAAAATTTTGCCCCACTCCAAAAAGCAATATAGGGAAACAAAAAAAAAACACCAAAAGGAAGTTGAAAGAAAATTTATACCAATAGAAAAATAAAAAAATAAAAAACATACAGATGACTCTCTAGTAAAAACAAGATCAAATTCTTCCCAGACAAAAGCAACAATAATGAACTAAACACATTCTTCAAAAAATTATGGAGTATTAACCTAAAAGAAAAAACAACACAAAAAAAAAAACTCTCACAAAAACAAAAACAAGCCTTAAAAAATATACAGGAAAATGAAAAAATAATTATAAAAGAAGCAGACAAGGGAAGTGCCATCAGCATCTTAGATAAAACAAAACAAAAATCCAAGAAATACTAAGAGAAGAAACTAACTATAAATTAATTGGTAAAGACATAGATAATAATATCAAATCTAAAATTACAAAATTCTGCAAAACACACTATAAGACATTAAAAAAAGAAAAAGACTTTAACAAATTACATACCCAAAACTAGCAAAAATTCAGAAGGCCAAAGAAATGAAAAAAGCTGTTGAAACATAAAACTCTGAATACATAGAAATTCCAAATCCTAGAGACCTAAAATTTAGGCCCATCATGCCCCAGCAAACTAATAGACATTTAACTAAAACCATTTCTAAACAAGATAAAAAGCTATATTAGAGATAACATTCATTTTTTAAACTCCATACCACAAAAAATTGATCCCAACACACTCATAATCACATTTGATGTTGCAAATCCAACAATATCTCCATGAATTAGGAAAAACAAGTCATCTTATTTTGGATAGAAAAATATCCAGAAACATGATACCTGAAGTTCAATAAAAAAATTGATCACAGAAGATATAGAACTAATCCTGAACAATAACTCTTTCCAATTCAATAGCATAAAATTACATCCAGACCCCAGGAACAGCTATGGGAACTAAAATGGCACCAACTTATGCCACCCTAACCATAATATATTTAGAAGAAAATCTATATAACAACATAAAAAAAGAATTTACTAGATTATGGAAAAGATACTTAGAAACACAACTTACTCCAAAACCTACACTCAAAAATAAAATTTACAACGGAACACAGCTTTAGATAATTACCATTTTTAGACATCTTCATTAAAAATGAAAATGGACAATTATCACAGATATCTACCACAAAGTCACAGACACCCAACAATACTTCCACTTCAATATTCACCACCCCAAAAACTGCATAAAATCCATACCTTATACTGTAGAATATGCATAATAATAAAAACCTCACAAAAACCTGTCTTAAAGCACTATGCACAACCCTCCACTAGAGAGGATACCCAATAACACTAATGAATAAGGAATTCAAATTAACAGAAAAAATACAATTAAAAGAACTATGAACCCCCCCCCTGAAAAACCTCTTAGCATGTGTCCAAACCTACTATAAAAACAACCCAAAACTATTCACAGTAATGATTTAAAAATCTAGAACTTAAAAACAATTACAAAATCAAAGAAATACTAGATAAAACTAAAGTTATTAAAAGCCAGAAACCCAAAAACCTTTAAGATACTCACCTCTTTGACTTCCGATGAATACAACACATGTAGTCACAAAATGCAAAAATAAAAGATCTGGAGTATATAATTATAGAAGAAAAATCTTATATCTTCGAAAACCCATAGGCAAAATTTATAACAAACAGAAACTTAAGCTGCAATTAAAAAAAAAAGTACTTTACATAATCAAACAGAAAACAGTGTACTTAGGGTCTATGCAAGCTCTCAATACCAGGATATCACTCTACAAAATAGATGGTGTCAGATCGAGTCAAAAACCCATGTGTATCTAACAGTACCTTCTTCTCTCGAAGATAACAGTGTAGTGCAGCCACAAGGATTGATGTACATGCACCTGCAAATAAGCTCTTTGAAGATTGAACACTGACATTGGAACCCATTTTTCAACAGTTCCTCAGCTTGTACACACAGACGTCACCATGTAGGCATCAACATGCCCATTCAACTTGCAGAAATCTAATACAGGGCGCAACTTGGTTTTGTTGATTTGAAGGACTGCTATCAACAGAATAAAGCTGGGGGGGGTTCTCCTCAGGATAGGGAAACAACCATCTATTATCCAGCTATATCCACAGCTTACATTGTCTCACCAGATTTACACAGGCACTGAATATTCAGGCACCCTGTTTGCAAGTTCATTAAGTGAATGATAATGTTGTCAACATTCTGGTTTATCCATTAAACTCAGTGCTAAAATCCAGTTCCTCTATCTTGATTGCAACACAAGCAGGTGGATCTGGACTGTTGAAAATGGCTTCACTGGACTGATTGATGGTGACTACGCCTTGTATTTTGATGATATCCATCTCAAGTAACATATCAAAAGTCTAACAGTTAACTATCCACAACTAGGACATCAGCTCTTATGGGGTTTAAATTATTTATTTCTAGCATAATGGTTCCAACACCATGGCTGGTGATAATTTCACCATTAGCTGTCATGATGTTCAATTCCTGATGACTCCAGGGACTCCAATCCAATCACAAGAGACCGAGAACATCTAGGGTCCACTAGTGCTACAGATTTCTTCCCATTGATCCATGCTTCAATTGAACTCTTCAGTTGGACACTAAGATGTTACATGGCCTATCTTTTGGCACCAGTAGCACCGTACCATTCTTTTACTCTCAGTATCTGGGGTCACTGATATAGGCAGTCCAGAGCATTTATAGCATGTAATGCTACCACTTGCCAACACATTAGATGAGGTTTGGTTGGTACTGGACAGAACCAGTTGTATAACTGCTGCAACTAATTCTTTCTTGTTTGACATGCTCTGGTTAAAGTTTGTCCCAAGGTCATGTTGTATGTCATAGAAGACTCCCAGAGGTGCTACCTCACATGACTCGGTAGTTCAGCTACAAAGGCACATGTTATTCCTTTCTCTGGTAGTGTCTCCTCAACAAGAAGAGTAAGCCTTGGAAGTTAAACCTAGAACACTTCTATGGTTTCACTGGGCAGCCGTTGTCACATCTTAAAGTCTTCAAATGTCATGAAAGAATCAGTTGCAAAAGCAGTTATTAGGGTTTACTTGACATGATCTATGTCCTTTCCTTGCCTAACTGTCTATACACTGCAACTGTGGTGCCTCTTAATTGTAGAGGGAGGACCCATTCCACTTCTTAAAAGTCACACAGCTCACAAACAAGTTTCACCTGTTCCAACCACTCCAGTATCAGTAGGTCTGCAGTAAATCCACTGAACTCAAGAATCAGTCAAATGTCAAACTGCTTGCTTGTCATAGTTTAAGGCTGAAATAGCTTGAATTGAATTATTAAAAAAGTCATTGTAAATCAACACATGAAATCAGTTTCATCATTGTGTTTCTTCTTCATCATTTCAGTCTAATCTTTGCAGCTGCCCCGCTCACTTCCTTCAAATCAGGTCTTTTTTCAAAAACTCACAAGGCAGAAATTTATTATCTTATGTAGAGCTGAAAACTCGTTTATGCAAAATACAGATCATTTGCATAGGCAGAATTTTAGCACTACTCAGCCACCACTATGATCAGGTTTTCATTAGCAGACATCCCGGGTTCACACTGGCCATCCTCTTCTGCACAGATAACACACTGAACAAGATCTCCTTGACCGACGAGCACAGCCATTCTCACAAACAGCAGCAGGTGGTTCACTCTATCTTTCACTCCCACTATAAAACTAAACCAGTTTTGTATAAAAGATTCAAGAGACAAGATCTGAATAACTAGCAACTTGAATCTAAACACTTTCCTCTAGAATTAAAAAAATGTTCTAAATAAACTTTTTCTACTTTAATCTTGTTATTGTGGCCATGATTCAGTGTCCAAATATTAGATTAAAACTAAAGTTAATAGGTTGTTAAAAACTCCATATCCAAACAGAAAGAAAACCGATTTGAAACCAGAGCAAAACACATATGCACTCAAGTAAACAGCTGTTGCTCCAAAAATACATTCACCAAACCATAAAAATTTGTAAAAAAAGAGTTATAGTTTGAGAATACTCCCCATGGGGGAGTGGCTAACATGCTGAACTGTGACATCATAGTAAGCAAGTTCAAACGACTGTCATACTATTATGTGGCACTTTCAGACAAATACTCTTGGGAAAGATTTGAACTCACTTAGCTCCTGCTGCTGTTATGGGTTGAATACTATGACTATCCTTCTACAAGGATGGCTATGGCATTAAATAACCCATAAAGTAGTCTACTACACCAGAAATTGTTCAAACAACTGAATCTCTTTGTATTCTTGTTGTTGATACCATGTTTTGACTGGTCTGTTCTTCAAAAGTTTCTTTTAAGATCCCTCTCAAAAGGTGTGTCTCAGGCATGACACAAAACTGCATCTAATGATGAGGATCCAATTCTGGAGATCTGGAGATTGTAGAGTACTCTTTCATTGCCAGGTTCATTCTGACCTAATGTGGTAGTACTTGTTAGGGTCCCATCTATATGTCAAATAGATCTGTTTGAAAGCGATTTGTATTCAAAAGAATATCTGATGCCATATAATAGTAAATTATTCATATTAAGAATAGCAACTTTAAGCTATAAGAATAATGAATGATGAGAAACAAGTGAAATTAATAACATAGTACAAAAATACATTTAAACATTCCTAAAAAAAAAAAAAAAAAAAAAAAAAAAAAAATACCAAGCTGGCATACACTTTGATTGAATTTAGCAAACCAGTTAAGTAATCAACTTACAATTAGCATTCAACAATGAAATGTTCAGATTATCCATTACTAAATATTAGTAAGGAAAACAGAAGATATTCTAAATACTGGGATAGTTGCCATCTTAAACAATAGGATTATGTATGGACTGGCACTTAATCTCCTCCTTTCTGCCTCACTTCGTTATTTCTCTCTTAATCAATTTCTACCTCTCGTATTTTCTTTCTTTTGCACTTGCTTCATGTTACTGTGACAACAGAACTTCTCATTACTGTTGTGTCACACACACACACACACTGTATTTTATATGTTAAGAGATTTTATCGAGAGAATATACTAAGAATTACGGATATTTACAAAGCTTAGCTAAGTCTAGTACACGATCCAGACCCAGACCTAGGGTCTTATGGGACTAACAGATGATGCCACCACCACCACAATATAACAAAGTTTTATAAAAAGACAAAATGGAAAGTTTTTTTCTATTCAAAATCAAACTTTTTGAAAAGATACCAAATGATCAGCATTAAATTTTTATTCTTTCCAGACCAATGGAATACACAGTCAAGATTTCAATCTATTATTCTTATTAATGTTATGATACAACTAGTAATATCCTCATTGTTCTAACTGTATCTTAAAATGTCAACAAACATTATGTCAGTGGAAATTACTTGTCACTTGGCTATAATTTTTGTCAGTCTTTTAGATCTTTTGATAATTCTTTTTGGTCTAATGTTTCTGCTTATAATAGGTTAATGACTTTAAGATTTAAAGAATCTGTGAACTTTGAATTGTTCATTACTGACAACAATAAAAAAAAATTCTGCTGTTAGGCAATTAAGCTCTGACCTAAATTTTACAGTCAAACACTGATATGATTTCTTCTTAAACTAATTCCAATGTCTATCTGAATCTAGTATAACTGTAGATAAATCACCCTCTATAAATGTGCTTGTCATGTAATTATGGAGATATATACAATCTCTGAACTTGAAGGTTTTGTGTGTTTCATACTTTTGTTATACTGTTGTTTTTGTTTGTTTCTTTTCTATATTGCTTATGTGCCAAAAGTTGGTCTTATTTGGACCCTGACCATCAGTATACAAGATGGTAATAAGCTTTGAAGTAGTGCCCTTTTAGGAGATTGTGTGACATCTATGAATTTTAAGAGTCATTAACATACCAAAAACAGACTATTGTTGATGAGTTTGATTCTCACTGGGTGCTTTATACTTCTAGCTATATGCTAAACTAAGTTAAGCTTAGTAAATGACGACATACTAGTCATTTTTCCAACAACTGAAGTCTTTCTTCATATTCATCTTTTTAATATGTTTTGGATTATCTATTCTTTGGCAAAAGCTGAAGAGGTGGAGAAAAAGAGAACTCTTTCCAGTATAATTTGGAATTACCCAAAAACTTGGGGTGGCTGATGCAACTGGAATGGATTGATCTGACTGGTAATTTAAAGATAATTTTCTCTCACTAGAAATTGTAACAGAAAATTATCTTTGATATATCAGCCAGATCAATCCATGTTCAAAAAAATTTTTTGCTTTTTTTCTCTCATTTTATACATTTGATAAAGGCTGAAGAATGAATCAGCCTAAATGCAGTATTAACATCAAGAATACATAAAAGAGGTTCAACTGTCTGAACAATTTCTGGTATGAGACTTCATGTTTGTAAGAGTTTTTATAAATTTTCTCTTAATTCATGCCATTAACAAGGCCATTCAATTCAATTCATGAAAAAAATTCTAAAAAATAATTGGATAGACTTTTAACTGTTTTATTTTCCACTCAAGAGCTATTTTGTAAAGGGTTATGAATAATATGCCACAAATAATTCTGATTATTTTCCTAAGATTTATTGTTTTGATTACAGTTCAATGCAGCCAGTAACCTTTAAATTTCATCTATCTTATTTTCTAAGCTTGGAGATATTAATCATAAGTCAGAGAATAATAACACCAAATAACACTTCTTATAGGCCCAAAAAAGTGATTTATCTATTATATTTTCATGTTATCTTATGAAGTTACTATTGTTCAGTGAAAAATTTCAGAGTTTTATAAAGAAATATTTAAGTAGGCAACAACCAAGCAATTTATCAATTTAAACATTTTTGTATTTTGTCTAGATTGTTCTAATGTAGCAATAATGTTATTTATTTTACATCTACAGCTTGAAAAATAAACAATTTTTAATGTTTAATTAAATGTAAATAATTATTTTAGCAATAGAAATAATTCCTTAAATTTTGGAAAAAGTTCATAAATTTAAATTCAGTACAATTAGTTATATCGAGCAGCAATATAATTTCCCACAGATTTTTGTTTGAGATACTCTCTCACTGATAGTCCCATTCTTCCACGAGGAGAAATATTTTTTAAGCATTAAAAATTTCCTCTGAGTCTGATATTTACATATAACAAATTTGGTAGGTCTGCATCAAATCATTTGGCCATCTAGACAAATTAACTCATTCAAATTATCAATATAGATTTTCAATTTTACCAGTCTATTTTTCTTTTAATAATAAATAGACAGACTGGAGAATGAGATTCATTTGGAATTTTCATGTCAGTGGTAGCAAAAAAAAAAAAAAAAAAAAAAGAAGGTTGGCCTAATTCAAATTAAACAGAAAAGTATTTATATAATATCTTTCTTATCTATATCTTTTCATGACATTGGGCATATAACATTCAATAACCATGAGAGCATGAATTTGAACAAATCTTCTGGGTGATTGCAACATTATCTCAGGATTAAAGTTAGACAAAAATCTGATAGTGGGTCTATTAAATTACTGATTCTAGGCTAATCATTTAAATTGAGAAGTGCAAATAGTTGGCCATATACCAATAATCTGAACTGAGAATAAACTTGAATTTTGTAAATTTCCCAACAATTCTGAATTGAGAATAAACTTTTTTTGTAAAATTCCCAACAATTCCATGAATATAGTTCAAATTTGTTGAGGTTGTAAGTAGAGAATCACTGGTTACCAGAAATTAAATTCATATTTGTTTGATAACTGTGATATGCAGCAGCAACTGATCAGACTAATTGTTCAAGGTTTTGGAAAAGTCTAGTCGAAGTGGAATCAACCAATTGGGGGGGTAGTCAAATTATTCAACATGCAAAATAAACTGATGGATGTTCACCAATCAGACATCAGCAAAATACTGCTCTTTTCCACTTCAAACTTAGTCTCTTTTATATTCATCAGATCTCACCACTTCACGCAGGCTTATCTCGTTCTCCTCCATAAAACAAGTCACACCTCTTGCATACTTTTCTTTGTCTGGTTTCCATGTGCCAGTAGCAGAGAGAGAACACCTTCTGTTTCTTCGAGGTAAGATTGTTCGTGGCATTACTACTACACTAATCTAGCAGAAATTAGTTGAGGGTTGTTACTGGGAATATGAGGTGTTTTCTTTTGTTGTACAATTCATGACAGTGTAGTGCTTGCATTGATTTTACTGAAAAAGTATAAAATTCTTTTTTAAATTATTTGTTTGCACACAGAGAAATGGTTTCAAGTATTGCTATGTAACACTAACAATTAAACTTAGCATGAGTCATATGTTTACTCAAAGTTAAATAGTTCTATTTAATCTATAGATGAGAACTCTACAGAGTGGACCAGGGAGTAAGGGCAATGAAGGTGTACTCCACATTTTTGAAAGCTCCATGACTGGAGCCTCAGCATCAGATAGTTTTGTGTCATATCCAAGACACTCATTGTGGAGGGATCTTACTCCTCTGCAGAGATGCAGTGTATTTTACAGTCCCAGCCAAGTGGGCTGAGATGCTTTGGGTTTAACAAAATCTATAATCGTGAAATCCATATTCTCAAGTGAAATGAAAAGAAAGAAATCTAAGACCACTCTAAAAGGCAATAATATAAGGAAATCAGCCAATCAAGTGGTAGCAAGGAAAAAGGGGTTAAGTTTCTAGGTTAACCCTTTTTGACAGGATCAGCCAAAAGCTAATAAAAGTTGTGAAATTGTTGAGAAAAAATAGTCACAAGAAACTCTGAACAGTTGAATTTGCTGAAGGTTGTTGGTTAAAATAGTTGCAGATTTTTGTAAAATAGCTATGGGTCAATAGTTATAGAATTTAAAACTGCCAAGAAGACTGCTTATATTAATTTTTTTAAAAATCTTTCCCCTTACTAACTCTAAAGGAATCAAACTAAAGAACTATATTTATAATCATTTTCTCTCAAACTGAATAAACTCTTTATAATATATCATAAAAAGGGTGGTTGTTGGTCAATTGGATCAAATTTTATTTTGTTTTGAACAGCCTGGTTGATATGAAGGTTTGGAGCCAGCTTCTAACTCCAAGACATTTCAACAACCTATGCCAAGACCTTTTCAAGATCTAAAATCCTAATGTGAGTGGAGAAAGGTCATTTGACAGAAAGAGACAACAACCAAAAAAATAAAGAAAGAAATAAAAAAATAAACAAAGTGTATCTCAAATTTTGAAAAAATAAAATATACAAAAATGTTACATCTAAAATTAGAAGTTTATTGATATAAGAAACTAGTGCAAATCCTCAATACTTTTTGATTAGCAGTTTTTGACAAAGCACAGGAATGTACCAGTGTATACTCTATACTCACCAGACATATCAACATGACATTTTTCTCTTTCCTAAACTGAAAATTCATCATAGAGAATGTGGAGCCATTTAAAGAAATAAGATGGTGCAGCTTTACAGCATTTCAAAAGATAGGTTGTTTCAGAGATGCTTTACTTGAAAACTCACCCTAATAAGGTGATTATTTCTAAGAAAATTAATATTTCATTCATTATTCATTTGTCTTGGTAAATACATCTTCAGTTTTGATACTTTTTGAACACATTTTGCATAGTTCAGTCATCACTCAAGTATAAAAGAAGGACATAAATCTTAATGGAATAAACTTTAAGAAATTATTCACTATAAAAAGTTAATTTAAAAAGTTTAAATCATTATAAATGGTTGCGTATAATCATACACTATACACTCATCATCTTGATTTTCAAGTTTTAGGGAATAAGAAGCTAATATACATAATTCTTTTTTTTCCTTTTTGGTTTTTACATGTATTTTATAAGCTTATTCCTTATCAACTAGATCTTGTCAGTCCAATATGCATTTGTTTAGAACCAAATTTAATGATATCAAATGAACATTGAGGGTTATATGCTATTCACATAACAGCTTCCTAATAGCATTGGTGTGTTTTGAAATTAGCATGAGAATTCATCATTTGCCTGACTAAATATAAAAAGCAAGCAGTTTTTTTTGCTTTGTTTTTTTAATTGTTATTAGAATTTATTAGATTTACTGGGACATGATCCTGAAATGTAATTGTTACAATTTGATACAGCTTTATTAACGATATAACACATCACTCAATAAGTCCCGGGCCTGACATAAAGATGGCGCCACTAATAAAAAAATCCATGATTTTTATAAACTACTAACCTTCAAAAAGCATGCATCAAAATTTAAGCCCAATCTCATTATTACTTTACAAATTACAGTTATTTAAGTGAAGCTAAGGTTGCAAATTTTCAAAACAACTGAAAAATCTGAATTTTGTGTGTTGATAAAGCATTGCTTTCTGATGGGAAAAATACTGTTCAAGCAAAGTAATGGCTTGATAAGCGTTATTCTGACTCTTCTCGGTCAGAAACAATGGTTAAGAGGTGGTATGCTGATTTTAAACGTGGTCGTATGGACACAAATGATGCTGAACACTTAGGTCACCAAAATTAGGCAGTTATCCCAAAAAACACCACAAACTCGTTTTGGCTGATCATAAATTGAAATTGCGTGAAATAGCAGAGGAGCTGAAGATATCAGAAGGCAGTGTATTCACCATTTTGCATAAACATTTGTGAATGAGAAAGGTATGTTCAAAGTGGGTGCAGCATTTGCTCACAGTCAATCAAAAATAACAACGCATTGACAATTCAGAGCATTGATGTGCAACTGCTTCAATACAACAAAAAGGAGTTTTTGTGTAAATATGTGACAATGGATGAAACATGGATCCACTACATCAATCCAGAATCAAATCAGCAGTCAGCTGAGTGGACAGTAGCAGGTGAAAGCCCTCCAAAGCGACCAAAGATGCAAACATCAGCAGGCAAGGTTTTGGCCTCTGTATTTCGGGATGTGCAATGTATTTTGTTCATCAATTAATTTGAGAAAGGAAGAACCATCAATAGCAAACATTATATAGCATTATTGGTGCACTTGAAGGAAGAAATCGCCAAAAATGACCACAAATGAAGAAGAAGAAAGTGCTCTTTCACTAAGACAATACACCATGTCACAAGTCAATCGCAACGATGACAAAACTCCATGAATTGCACTTTGACTTGTTTCCGCACCAACCCTATTCTCCAGATCTGGCCCCCAGTGACTACTAGCTGTTTAAAGACCTCAAAAGAATGTTCCAAGGAGATTTGACTCCAATGAAGAAGTGATATCAGAAACGGATTTTGAGACCAAAGATAAATCATTCTACAAAAAAGGCATCAAATTGTTAGAGAAGTGTAGGAATCAATGTATCGCCCCAGAAGGAGATCATGTTGATGAATAAAGTTGAATTTTTCCTAAAAGTTGTTTTATTAGTTAAGCCCAGGACTTGTTGAGTGATTTATCAGTTTATAATTTTTGTTAATTTTATCACTTTTCTTCCATGGAAATAACCAAAACCAGATATCCACAAAGGAAAATGCTTTTACCATTTTATCTACATAATCCTAATAATCAAAATAATTATATTATAGAATGTTAACTCATATGGATAGCTCACAAACTGAATTTAAGTTAGCTTAAGACTGGTACAATTTCGCAATAAAATCTTTGTGGAAGTGGTTGAATTATCAAGACTAATAATTATTCCCTCTGAAAGCATAATTGTGGACATGAAAGTGAGACTAACGGTAGCTCTCGACAAAAGAGGGTTCATTTGTATTTGGCGTGCAGGGAAGTAATCTGATCCGAAGGAAGAAACACCGCCATTACGGTGAGTCGGTCTGTATGTGAAAGAAAAGAAAAATACTCACCGCTGTTTCAATAATCCACCTTCAGCCCATTCTAAAGGAAAAAAAGAGAGCCCCCCCCACCCCAGTGGAATTTTTATAGGCTGAGGAAATGGATTATGGATACAGTGGTGTGAATAAAAACCGACCAATTCCTCCAGTGACGACTTGTTTTTTTTTGCATCAGTGTCTCAGAGAGAAGCAGAAGCAGAGAAAAGGAGAAACAGGAAAAAAGGTGGAAGAGGAACGAAAGGGAAAGCACAGAGAGAGAGAAAAAGAGAGTGAGGAAGAGAAGGAGGAAAGTGGAGGAGGAACGCAAAGAGGGAAGTGGTGTAGCAAGAAACCCGCAATCACTTTAGACTGAAATCTAAAGGTCCCTGGTTCAATCCCGGGTTCAACACTCAGGGAGATCATCCACCCCAAAACTACAATAATATACCAGAAATCATCATCATTTGAGCTAATTAGAAGTAATGGTCAATAATAAAAGCTGTCAAGTATTAGAGCCAATAATAGTAAGTGATTAATTAATGTTCAATCAAGATTAAATCTTAACACAAATCAAAAGCACCTATGCAACAATTGCTTGTAATACAACTTTTGTTATAGATATAAACATATTAAATGATGTAACACAGGTGTAAATTTCATTATTTTGCTCTACATAGAACTTGTATATTCAATGATACTGAAAAGAAAATTTAGCAATTGATTCACATTATAATGATTCACATTATATTAATGATGTATATTTGCATGCTGCTGTGACACGGCAAAAATGGCACATAGCAATAAAATTTGTGTTAGCACAATATTACTAAAATACACTTAGAGAATAAAGAAATTCCCAATCCAATTTGCAAACTAATATTAGTTTGAAATCAGCATTCACATTCATCACATCATAATTTCTCAAGGAAAATAGCTATTAAATTCTAATTATAGAATAATTTACCTTATTTAACAAACACATATCTTTGGTTTCAGTTTGATAGTTAATGTTTAATATTACATCTACATTTTAAAGAACCAATTTTTGTCTATTACCATAACACAACAAAAATGGTACATCATTGTAGGATTTTGGTTGGCACAGCAGAATTAAAATGCTATTTTTTAAAGAATGAAGCAATTTTCAATTGAATTTACACTCATCCTAATCATAATTTCTTGGGAGATAACTATCAAAAGCTAATTATAAACTGAACCTCTCACTAAAAACTGTTGTTTGATAGGTAGTAAAAGAATATTTTCATTTACCTTTCTTTTACTCTCTCTCATGGTTATTCTACATTTGTGGTTGCAAGAATATAAGCGTGGCACTCATCCACACATATGCACAAGAAAAGCCAAAAAACTTGGATTTTCTCAAATACTGGCAGGAGAGCACCATTGCAAAAACATTAAAAAGTTTGGGGATTCTCAAAAACTAATGCAATAAAAAGATACTCAAAGGTCCCATTTGTAACAATAGAAATTTTTTATCCTAGATAATGAAAGATAAATGGATAAAAAAGACATTTTGTAAATTATAGAAAAGATTTAAAGGAGACATTTAGAGTTTCAGACACAGAAATACAAAGATACCATCTTTTTGCTGAGAAAAAAAAAAATAATAAAAAATGCTTTCACATTTGGCAGACCACCATTAAGATGAAGTTTTTTTTCTTGTCAACTCTTGTATACTGACCAATTATCTTTATATAAAACTGCAACATAACTCATTTGGCTGAAATATTTCCAAATAAAGTTAATTATATACAAACATTGGCAAACTTCCAATCTCAAAATCCTATTGCAAAGTAAATACATTTACAATGTGTGTGTATAATTAACAATAAAGCATTCTTATTCAATAGTTCATGACAACTGTTTCATGTAAAATACAATTATTCAAGTAGACTTTTGATGTTCAAAACAACTATTCGAAAAAATATCTTATTCTTTTTTTTACCCCCATTACTCTAATCTTACATATTTTTCAAATAACTTTTTTCTTTAAGTTCAAAGTAATATAAAAGAAGCAGAAATAGCAATACCAAATTTTGATATGGAAAGATATGAAAAATGATGCAAATTTTGAAAGATTAATTATGCACATAACACTTTAGAAATATCTAAATTGAATTGGTTTGAAAAAAACTGAATTTTTGGCTTTAAGAATAACTGATTTTAATGATGTTTTTCATAAAATATGTACAAGGCTCATTAAATAAGTTTCCAGACTTTTTTTTGTATGGGCACTTTTATTGATAGTACACACATGAAACTCTAGTCTCCTTCAAAGTAATCTCCTCCAGCTGCAATGCACTTGTTGTACCGTTCCAACAACTTCTGGAAGGCCCCATGGAAATTCTCTTGTCTGAGTGTGTCAATGACCTTCGTCACAGTCTCTTTCATCTCAATTGTCTCATAACAACAGCCTCTAAGTTTTTCCTTGAGCTTAGGGAATAACCAAAAGTCACAGGGACCAAGGTCTGGACTATAGGGAGGGTGAGCAACTGTCTTGATGCCCATCTTGGTCAAATAGTCTGCGACAAGGATGGAGTAATGGACTGGTACATTGTCCTGGTGGAAATGCCACTGACCAGATTTGAAGAGTTCAGGCCTCTTCCAACGGAATCTCTTCCTGAACTCCCTTAAAACCTCAACATAGTATTCCTTGTTGACTGTCTGTCCAGTGGGAACCCAGAGCATGTAAATCATGCCAGTGCAGTCAAAAAAAGGGATCATCAAAAGTTTGTGGGTGGATTTGCTCTGTCTGACCTTCTTGGCTCTGGGAGAGCCAGCATGCTTCCACTGGGAACTCTGTCTCTTGGTCTCTGGCTCATAGCAGTAGATACAGCTTTCATTGTAGGTCACCAGAGCATCAAGAACTGCAGGATCTAAATTGATCAGCTCAACCATCTCCCTGCTGTCACGACAACGTCTTTCTTTCTGATCTTCTCTGAGCACCCTTGGGACAAACTTTGCACAAATCTTCCGCATCTTCAGTTCCCTGCAAATAATTATGTGTACAGTTCCCACACTGACAACAAACTGTGCACTTATTGTCTCTATAGACACGTGACAGTCCTTATCCATGAAATTCTTTATTTGGCCAATCAACTCTGGTGTTATGACTTCCTTACTCCTCCCACACCTCTCATCATCCCTCACAGACTTCCTGCCTTCCTTGAATCTCTTATGCCACTCAAAAACTCATGCTCGATTCATGTAAGATGCTCCAAAAGCAGTCTGAAGCATTCCATATGATTCTGTGGCATTTTTTCCAAGTTTAAAACAGAATTTTATTGCATATCGTTCTTCTAAAGTGTCCTCATGTCCAGATTGCATTTTTGAAATTCACCAGCAGTGACAATCAGGCTTTAGTAGAGTGTATTCCAATTGCTGCTGTAGCTGTTCATTTGAACCTGAAATCATAAAAATTGGTCAGTTATCTCATAAGATGTACAGCAATAACATACTGAATTTTCAAGAGTCTACGATAATTTTAAATGTCTGTACAAAAAAGTCTGAAACTTATTGAAGGCACCTCGTATATACAGATTTCCAAATTTAGGTAAAGAAAATGATTATAAATTATTATAATGGTCAAAGATTTTACTTTACCTAATGTTATTATATGGTTTGGTTGTGTCTCCTGTAAATTCAATAAGTCAACATTCTTTGATACAAAATGAATATTTTGATTTGTTTACAAAAGGATTGTATTGTTCTTTATAGAAGACGTGGGAAATAGATTAGACAAAGCTACAATGGATCAGGTATTTTTCAAACACTGAAAGTTTAATAGCACCATTAAGTAAATTTGATCATGCATGTATTGAAATAGAAGTTAAAATGAAAAAAGAGAAACTAGTCAAAACTTACAGAAGAGTGAATATCAGAAAAGGGAGATAATACTGATTGGAATTATAGTTCTAATACTCATAATATAAATGAAATGTGGGAAGAATTAAATAGGATAAAATTGATAATAAAAAATATTCCTCAAGTAATAAAATTTTCTAAACAAAGAGATCCATTAGAAAAATTACCTTAGTACAGTAACTGACAATCTTCTAAAAGAAAGAAAAAGATAAAGCTTGGAATGAATTTGGAATTATACCAAATATAGAAAACTATCAAAATGCTTCAAGTGAGCAAAATGAATATGAAAAATTGAAACCTGAAAATAAAATCACTAAAAATATTAAATACGGTACAACCATTATACAAATGTAAAATCAAAAAATTAGAATACACAAAACAGTACAGTAAAAACTGATTAGAGAGGTGAATCAACAGACACACCAGTCAAAACAGTAGGTGTACTAGCAAACTTTTTTTTTTCAATCTGTTCATCTTTTAGAAGAATTTGGTCCACTAAAAGAAATTTGTTATGAGGAAGGTACAAAAAAAGGGGAAGATATAAAACTATTATCATCCAAGTAAAATTATGGGACCAGGTGAAATACTTATCAAATGATAGTTTTATCAACGCAATAAACAAATTGTTTGGGAAATATTTTTTTTTTTCCCAAATGATTCCATATATTTGGAAATTAGCAATTGTAATACCACAATATAAAAAGGTTTGATACATTTAAAAAATAAATACCAACCAGTTTCTCTCACATGTTTCGAAATCAAAATAAAATTTTATAGGGGGATGATATAAATTTTAATCAACATTGATTTATCAATGGTAAATCAACATTATCTAATATTTTGTTAAGTATTAATATTATAAATATTTAATGAAAGGTGATAATGCAGATATTTTATATTTGGATTTTGAAAAGCATTTGATATAGTATCTCATTAACATTTACTCGTGAAAATGAGAAACTTGAATATTTCTAAATGAAATAGTAAATATTGCAAGATATTTCTTGACATATAGAACTATGTAAGTAAAAAGTGATAATTATTTGGAAAAACACAATATACTCTCCAATATTTCTCAAAGATCAGTACATGGACCTTTGTTGTTTTTAATATTCATAAAGGACTTAATAAAATCAAAAATAAAACTATTTGTTGATGAATTTAAACTACTTGTTAGACGATTATCAAAAGAAATAACACAGATGGATCTAAATAAATTGTCACATTGGGAAAATGTGTATTATTTTGGTCGTGATTTTTTGGACTGTTGTCCTTGTCTTTATTGTGGTGAATTGAAACACATTTCGGCTGCAGTCTCTTCCAGCCTTCCTCAGATGTCCCATGTTTATCTGAGTATAAAAATGATTCAACCTGGGAAATCATTTTTAAAGTTTGACTGTTGATCAAACAATGCGTTCAAGAACTATGAAAATCTTATTCAACTAATGATGTCATTATTTTTCATGTCTATCAATATGAGAAGCCTCACGAAAAGTTTCCCAAGAAGCATCATGAGATGAATTTGAAACATAAAATCCAATGGCATCAGTTATTCTTGATACTGTTTCTTTTTTGGGTAATTTACTTTAAAAACAATTTGGTTTGATCTTTTTAATTATTTGTTCCCAGCGTGGTTTACTTAAGAGGTCAACATAGCCCAACATATATGTCACTTCTTTGAGAACATGTTGGGCTATGTGGACCTGGAGGAGACAGCATTCGAAATGTCGTATTTCAATTCCCCACAATAAAGATGAGGACAATAGTCCAAAAAATCAAAACCAAAACAATACACATGAAGCCTCATCTCAAAAATTCAGACAGATAACATTGGGAAGATATTTAGAAATTATTATTTGATGATGAAAAATGTAAAGTGCTACATCTTAGATCCCAAAATATTAAAACTGAATATGAATTAAGCAACAAAGTAATCAAAAAAATTAATGAGGAATACAATCTCAGATTTGAATTCCATATTACATTTAAAGCTTACAATCATATTTTGTTTTTTTCTATGGAAAGTAAATGGAATGACCAGCTGGATGTTTAGAAATTTTATTTCAAGTTAGGGAAATATCTAAAAAAATATAAAATCTCTAATAAAACTTCATTTGAATATTGTGTCAAGCCTGAACTTCTTTATCAAGACATGGAAAATGCAGAGTAATATTGAAATAGGAAAGCATACAAAGAAGAGGGACAAAAATAATAAAAAGAGTAAAAGATTACAGCTACAGTAGGAGATTAGAGAAATTAAGATTACTAGAAAGAAGAATAATCTAATGGAAATTCTAAAAATAATTAATGGGATTTCTAATAATGATCGATATTTTCTAATATTTCTCCAGGAAATTTACAGTCAAGACAGATTCAAAAAGCCAATGTTTGACAAAGGAGGCCAACTAAAAAACACATGGATGAGGTACTACAAATGCAACAGACTTAATCACCTAGCCTGGGTTTTATCTTGTTTGGCACAACAGACTGAAAAATTGAGACCCTAAACTTTGAAAGTGAAGTCATGGCTACATTTTTCCAGTCTGTTCAAGAAAAAGGTCAGGGGACAACAGATATGCACCATCTTCTTCCCTGTACAAGATGAGAACTCAGCAGAACTGTGAGAATCAATATGTGAAGAGACTGTGTGTTGCATTGGTTGATTCCAGGTGCCTAGCACTGTAGATGTATCAAACATTGTAAACAGAGTATTGATGCAATTACCATCAGGGTTGCAATGCAGATGTGTGGAATTGGGTCTGTCAGCGAGAGGCTGACATATAGAAGGGCAGTTGTGATGGAAATCTTGGTAATGATGGTAGACCCACTTGGATTTGACCTCTTGATGAGGATAGATGCAACTGAAGCTCTTGGCAAAGTGTCTATTTCAAAATCAGGGAAGACAGTTTCTCTTCTTGCATGTCAGCACCAGTGCACTTCAAGGAATCCCAATTTCCCTGCAGTTGAAAAATAATGGGACAACCAAACTGACGATGCCCCTCTAAAAACAAAAAACACTTCTTTGGTGTCATAAATTTATTTCTGGTCATGATGACCATCATCAGATGTTACAAGAAAAAATTATTTGGGCGTTCTTACATTTCTTCCAGTGAGAATAGAATTTGAAAAAATTTTAATTTTTTAATTAAAATAATTTTTAAATATATTTCATATCTTTTAATCAAGAAAATTTTATATGGTGGAGATATTATCTATTTTTTTATACAATGTTTACATACTCTTAAAAAAAAAAAAAAAAAAAAAAAAAAAACTACCCCTAATTTAAATACTGAAAAAAAAAATCTATAATTCCAAACATATAATCTAAATAAATTAAATATTAGTTTTTTAAATTTTTGTTTATGTATAGAAAAAACAGTGTTGTACAGAAATGGTTCCTTCACGTTATAAATAAGTTTAAAGATTTTTTTAACAATTATATATAATTTTTTTAATTTCCTATTTTATGATCATTTTATAAAAATATATATTTATACTTTATCCTTTAAATTTAATCATAATCTTTATAGGAAAAATATTTTAAATCATTTATTCATTTAATCTAGTTTCTTAAATTATGGATCAATATTTCCATGTATAGAATTAAAAAATATATAAATCACCTAATTAATGGTAGTTAAATATATCTGATATTATTAATATATCAAGTTAAATTATACAAAGAATTCATTTCCATGTCTACATGTAGGTATCATTTTAGTTCTTGTATTTAGTAAATTTCCATTCAAATATTTCAATATACATATTTTCTCTTCTAAGCATAAATTACAATTACCTTGTAAACTGTTTGTCAAGGAGGATCTTTTAATCCTTTTTCAATTTATAATAGGTGTTAGTCCTAATTCTATCAGATACCAGCAATACCTAGATAGGGCAGTTTGGTTTTTTAATGTTGGATTCTTAAATGATTGTAATATTTAAATTTCCTTTTCAAAGGCATACATAGGTATAACAAGATTAACCTGGAAATTAGTATCATTTTCTTTAGTTGAAATGTTAGCTTGATATATATTATCAAAGTTACATTTATTTTCAAGGGGGCATTCATTTTTTATTTCACAATTACATGAATGCTTTAAGCTGTCACTGTAATTCCAGTCCAGCTTATTCATTAATTTCTTGTTGTGATTGTCATTTATTTTAGATATATTGTTAGTACAAGAATAAATAATTTTTACATTATTCTTATTAATTATTTTTCTAAGGGGGTTATCATCTTTAAAATGTTTGCTTATTAAACCTAGAAAATATTTCCCACATTTTTATCAATATGTTGGTTTATTTTATTATCTATATTTATATTATCATTATTAATTCTATTGTTTCCTATATTATTGTCCCTATTGTTATGTCTTTTGGCTTCTAGATATTTAAGCTCATTTTTATAAGCACTGTTATGTAGGATTCATTGTAAAATCCCTTAGGATTATTAAATATGTTTTTAGAAGATTATAATCTGTTTATTCTAATATTAATCGCATTAGGAATTTGTTTAACTAAGGATGCAGGGTGGTTAGAACTAACATCAATGTGTGTTGGTATAGCATTAGCCTTACTAAATGGTTTATAAGAACTGTCATTTAAATTGAGAGTTAAATCTAAAAAAATTAACCTTTTTAAAGTTAGAACTAATCTCTATCTTTAACCTCATATATCTAAAAGCTCTAATGACTTTCTTTTGTATTTTAGATGTTAGGAGTCCATTACTATTAGGGGTAGAAATTAACCTATCACCTCTATTTTCCGATGTTATTTAAATCTAAAAATCTACCTAGTGCATCTAAAATGTACATTCCTACAAAGTCTGCAATTTGGGCAGAGTCAAATGACTCCATTGTAACATCAAAATTATCAGTCATTGTCTTTTACCAAGTAGCGTTATTGTAAAATAGATCAGATTTCCTACATGCTAATATAATGTCTAATTCTTCCTGGATTACGTATATCTGTATAATTCCTAGCTAAATTGATACTTTGTAATAACAATTCTTTAGTTATGAATGGGCAAAAATCTATAATGTCAAATTGTATAAAGGTAGTTTGATATTCTTAAACTATTCAGTAGTATCTAATGAGTTCTTCCACAGAATATACCTTGAATTATTCAAGATTATATATATATATTACAACACAGGCTTTCTGAAGCTGAGATAACAATTTTCATATACTACGAATTCCGTATTAAAAATATATAAACGGAAGAAGTTCCAGTAAAATAATCTTACAAACTCGTACTGTTTTTGTGATTAAAATTTAATCATATATATTCAAAATATGGAAAACAAATGCAATGTCATAAAACAACAAACAAACGTTTCCATAAATAGAGTAATGCTTATTGGTCAAAATGTAATTCTTCAATAATCTCTAATAGCTAAACTATACCAAATAATAACTGCATAAATTAACTATAAAACAGTCCAGCATACAAAGATCCTTATTAGAATTAGAGTAGTCTAAACCAGAGATTTGAAAATGGTGTGTTTCAATACTGATGTTTTCCTTTAATATCCTCATCTTGGTTGAACAACCTTAGTTCAATTACATCAGTATGTAATGACATTTTAGTGTGTTGTTAATAATGTTTATATATATCTTCTTGCTTTAATTATCAAAATTTTTGATTTGATCATTTCTTTTTATACACATTTTGCTTTATATATTCGGTTTGGTTTGGTTAGTAAATTTTATTCTCAAAAAGTGTATCAGCAATGTAAAAATTTTGGAAAGCTCTCATCTAAAAATTCAAAGTATTCATCAAATCTATCTAAATGTTTAGTTCCTACTAAACAACCCATGAACTCATTGGGTTCCTATAGTAACAATATTCCACAATGTTTAGGAAAGTGTGGCATTTTATGGTTATTTCTTTTTCTGGGTCATTGGCCAAATGAGTAGAGTGTTCACCAATAGTCCAGGAAACCAGGGTTCAATCCCAGGTCAAGTCATACCAAAGACTCAAAAAATGGTACTTGATGCTGCCTTGCATAACATTCAGCATTATAAGGTATGGATCAAGGGTAAAGTGGAGCAATCCAGGAAATGGAGTAGTGCCCTCTCCTACACCTCAGTGTGGTAGCTATTGAAAAGGGAGCCTTCAGGTCACCTTTGACTATGGTCGCCAACTTTACAATTTCTATTGTATAAAGAATTTCAGTGATTAAAAAAGGAGTTCAGCATAAAGTACTCCAGAAAATTATCATTCACTTGCAAATTGAACTGAAAATTTCTTTATTCGCTAGGCTAAAACAATTTAAACATACTGCTTTCATAAAAATTGCACTATGATTAACTGTTTTTGCTTGGTTACAAACCACACTTATTATATATACACAAACAATGAAAATTTTAGTTATATATATATATATATATATATATATATATATATATATATATATGTGTGTGTGTGTGGAGAGAGAGAGAGAGAGAGAAAAAAGAATCTGGTAATCACATATCTACTTTGGTATTTTTGTTACTTCATTATCTTCATATAAAAAGTAATGTAAAAGGATTAAAGATAGAATTCTAAAACAGAAAGACAAACTGAAATCTGTGTCCTTGACTTGTCAACCCACAGGAATTCATAAATAAAGAACCCTTATTCCTCCTAGAGTCTTATGACATTTCACATAAACTATATTCAATATATTAGTTAAATGTTTGAAATATCTTAAAGATTCTGAATATGGGCATAAAGGAACCTGATGTGTATCTGGTTACATATCACTTACGGTCCAGCAAACATTTTGGCATGTGACTCCCTTTAAAGTAGGAAATTAAATCCTATTACTTAGCTTTTTATATTTCAACTTCACATCAACTTAAACAGATTTTCTTTTTAATTACATTTTTTACCAAGAGTTAATAAATTTTCAGACAAACATACATAGAATACATTAGATGAAAGAAAATTATTTTTCTATTTTACATTGTTATTCAAAAAAGACATTTAGTGACTTATAGTAAAAAAGCTCAAGAGCTTTCTCATAAATTATCAAATGTCTTTTTTTATGCCAGCCATAACATTACTCAATGAAGACTAAGAGCTTAGAGCTATGACCACCAAATTTTCTTTATTTTCTTGTTTAACAGTATAAAGCAGATATCCCACTGAAAAATTTCTACCCCAAAACCAAAGTTAAAAGCTTTTTACTAGACATATTTTCCCTTGTCACTGGAAAATTAAAACTTTAAAAAATTATGTTGTGCTTATATTTGGTACAATGCCCACCAAGGAGTCATAAATATAACCTCTTAATGATGTCTATTAACTTAAAAGTCCTCACAAAAAGCTAGTTTGGTATGACTAATTTAAAATCCCATCTTTAAGTTTTCAAGTAGTATTTAAAATAAATCAAATTCAAGAATTTTATTATTTTTTGATATAGATTAAATATCTAAGAATTATAATACTAATACTTTTATTACAGAATGAAATTTCTGTTAGTGGTGTCATTATGCATCAACAGTAGATTATGAGGACACATTTGTGTTTTACAAAAGACTAAAAAGATTTATAACCCATATCATTAAACCTTTCCTAACTAAAAATCACGTTACAGAAATAACTTTAAATACAAAAGTAAACCAAAGTATGATAGAAACCTTAAAATATAAAATTTATCTCATTTTTAAGTAAAAATTTATATCCAGAACATCTATTGTACCATCTAACATTACTTTAAAAAAAAAAGTTCAATGTCCAATTAGACATCATTTATTGGATAATGTAATTATCTTAATACTGAATAGATCACTTACTCGATTTATCCAAATTAATTCAAACTTTCATATGATTTCAAAATCATGTTTGTGATAATATACAATTGATTTAACTGAATATTAAAAATATAACCAATAAACTTTACTCACTGAACATAAAATTAACAGAAGGCACCCAACTTTAGGTTAAAAATATTGAGAATTCTCTCTTTGAAATCATCATTCTAAATAGAGAATATCTAAAAATATCTATGATTTTGCTGAGGTCAGAAGCCAGATGTCTATTTATTCATTTATCTATTGTAAAAAGTCATATTGCATGATTTTTTTTATTTGCAGTGGTTTTCCTTTTTAAGTTTTCAGAATCCATAACACACAATAACATAAGAAAAATAACTTGTTTTTTAATTAATATATTTTTACAAATTAATGTAATTAACAACATTTTCTGGTAGATATCTGAAGCATTCTTTTAATTGTAACAATCAGTAGTATTTCCTTTTCTGAGAACTTTTTCTTTTAAACTTGTCTTGAGGTTTAAGCCTATGTCTATTGAAATTATATGTCACTGTTCTTTCTTTGCAATTGGAAAAAAAAAAATGTTTAAAAAGAAAGAAAACTCCTTGAAAATGAATGAAATTTTATTGGAATTTAATTGTTTTGAATTGAAATCTATAAAAAAAAGAACTTCATTTAACTTTTTCACTGAATCAAATTGTATTTATCAATTAATCTAAATGGATAAATGAAATTTGATTTATTTTTCAGACCCAAATGTTTAAAAGATTATTTAACAAACATTAGCATTATGACTACTAAAATTGGATGATTGATGTCCAGTGCATCATTCATTTAAAAATTGCTTTATTCTCAAAGTTAAAGTTGCTCTAATAAAAAAATCTTACTATGATATTGTTAGTTTTATATATGAAAATGTTTGTAATATATAAATCAGTGATTCCCAATCAATTTTGGGGGAATGCCCCACTTTGGTATTTCTAAAATTCTGATGCTCCTCTGTATTATTTAATTCTTACACATTCACTAACTTACCAAAATATTGCATGCCCCACCAGTGATGTATACGCTCCACATTTGGGAATTAATGATATAGATAGATGAAAGGAAGATAAACGAATTTCAAAGATCCTTGAAAAATTCAAGAGCCCTAGATAAATATTTTAAAAAAAATATCATCCTTAATTCTTTGATATTCAGTACCATGTACTTAATAGAGAGAAGTCTATATGTAGAGATCATCAACCATCTCACATTTCAGAAGAAAATCTGGTAAAAAAAAAATTAATAAAAAAAATTGGCAAGCCAAAACTTATGAGGTATTTTTACAATATATTTTCATTATGGGTGGCATAATGGCTATTATCAAAGTTTTCTTTGATAATAGACTCAGTGAACCAAGTTCAAATTCTAGCCAAAGCTGTTTGTATTTTAGAAAAAAGGCATGTAGACCTCTCTTCTCACTCCAGCTAAGTAAAATAGTTGGACAGGCTGGGTTCTATAGCTTTGGTAGAACAACAGGTCTAGAAGGAAAAGCTGAATTAAAATTGTTCAGATAATCTGTGCATCACTAATTCTATGGTTATCAGCTCATCTAAAAAATGTAAGTGATTTGACACAAGCCATCACCACTAAAAACAAATCACCTGTGTTCATCAGTTTACATCCTTAACCCAACTATTAGGTACTCGTACTTAGTGCTCAACAAGAGAGTCCATCCATTTATATATAACAAACTCACACACAATTCTAATGTTCTTTTGACTGTATTTTTTTATTTCTTCATTATCTTTTGTTATCTGCCTGATGATTGTCATTCATTAAACATCATGAAACCTGAGGTCGGAGTCAAGCTTCCATGCTATTAAATATATATAAAATCTAATATATATATATATATATATATATATATATATATATATATATATATATATAACCTAGCAAAAAAAAATCAGTGAGATTTTAATTAGAAAGCTTTAATTTAGCCTTCCAAATAATCATTTATTATAATACTCTTAAAATTTAAAGCAATTTTCATTTTACTTTGCAACTACTGAATGAAATTTTTGTGAGAACAACATTCATGCTAAATATAATTTTTTGATTATCCAAATTCTTGATTATTAGAGGTATAACTATTACTAAACAGAAGCATCAATATCATCATAATCCACTTTTACAATGAGAACCCGATAAGCACACAGGTTCTTCAGTCAAGAATAAAGGTAAAAACAATTTTATTGATCTTCTGAAATAGGATTTAGAAGTGCATTCTATTTATCAGGATTACAATTTTAAGTTCTAACTAACATTGTGGAATCAACTTTCATGATGAATTATTTTTTTTAAATCATGAAAATAATTGATATAATGGAGATAACTGTGAAATTTTAATCCTCATTAGGAGTCCCATAATTTTGATCTTGTGCTAAACTAGCTAAGTGAATGGCAATAATGAAAAGTGAATGGCAATAATGAAATGTGAATTAAAATTCTTCACTATATCCTAAAAAGAATCATCAGTATTATCATGGACTGTTGTCATAATAAAAACCCAATGGATTCATGAATCATCTAGTTCAAATTAAAAGCAAATTACCAAAAATGTTTGGGCTGTGAGACAATTTGGTAACTAGAATTCACATGGGAAGAAAGTAAGAGATCACATGCATCCAATATGATCATTAATCAAGATGCAAGCTTATTAAAGGCTTTCATAACAGCCATTCTATTGAGTGTCTATATCCCCTACTGAGGCAAAATATATTTGATGAAAGATATAGACTAAAATCTATGTGTCCCAAAAGCAATCATTGTGCAATACAAGAAACATTAGAGACAATGAGACGTCTCACACTGCAAAGTATGAATAAAAAAAAATTTTTTAAAAAGGAACAAAATTGGTATTGCACAGTCATGAATAAAAATCAAATTAATATTGCTTTTTGTTTGGTTTAACCATTAACAAAACAACTGAAAAGAGCATAGGGCTAAAAAGCTTTGAGACTGTGAATCTGTCTTCTAAGCTCCTCTTCATTGCACTAAAAGTAGAAAAAGTATTCCTGAGGATGCATGTCGCTTGACCAAAATGCCTTGATATTTTTGCCAAAACCCACTTTAATAAATGACTTACAGACAATTTTTTTTATTAAGTGGGACATGTAGAATATCACAGTGTACTTAATCCGACATTAATAGTAAGAACTGGTACAGGTGAATAAGCTTTCATGCCACTAATTTCAAAATGAAATCTTCAAGATCAAACACATTTCATTTTACCAACAGAATGGGTTAATAAAAAAAAAAACAAAAGACTAATTAAAGAATCATTTTGAAAATTTTAAATAAAAAGGTGGAATTTATTTTTATTGTACCACATAATCTTAATGCTACTTTAAAATAGAAAGCTTAAAGAAATAAATACAAAAATTTAGAATAACAAATGAAATGAAAGAATAATTGACTATTCTTACTTTCTGACACCTAATATGCATGTGATTGATACATTAATGTAATTTTTAGCTGTGTATTAAAAGAATGCGGGAAGACGTGCAGTTGTTAATGGTTATTTGGAGGCTGGGTTATTTTTTTTGTTTTGTTTTCTTTCTTTCTTTCTTTTAATTTTGAAAATAGTACAACAAAATTTTGAATATTTTGAAAGGTGTAAAAATTTCACACTTTTACAAAATAAGGTAAGCCTTATTCAAAGTTTTTAAAAATATTATTTAAAAAGTAGGATCATAAAAAAAAGAAGCCACACTGATTATGATCATCATCAATACAAGAGAGATGAAAATTGAGAGACAAAATTAAGAAGAAATGAGATACAATCAAATCATGCAAAAGAAAAAAAAAAGTTACTCTTCAGATTTTTAATGTAAGCCTCGCAATTTAAGGTTACTTAAAACGTTACTTAATTCGTTTAAATGTGTTACATTTAAACGAATTGTGATTTTGAGTCATTAAAAAAAAATCTCCCTTCTACATCACGAGTGAAAAAGTTTGTTCATTCTTTACACACACGCAACACAGAAAAATTATTCTCTTCTTGAATCACAAAAGACTTTCCTTTTTTTTTCAGTGAAACTCAATATTTAATAATAAATGTAATAAAAGAATGAAGTATTTAGCATAAAACAAGCATAATCAATAAGGATAGAATTAAAATAAAATAAGAACAAACGAAAATAACGTCAGTAGTGCGAAAAATCCGTTAAGTAATAAATAATACTCTCCTCTTATTCATGCTTAGACAGTGATTCACATAAGACTTACATAATGCACTAACATTTTAACAACCCATTTTACCCCACAAGCTGTAAAAAGAATAGTCTATTGGCAATTTTGATATCGAAAGTACCAGCTTCGGCGGTACATATACTAAAATTTTGATATCGAAGCTTGAATTAAAAAAAATGTGTCGAATTCTCTCGATGACACAAATCCAAAATACTGTAAAATGAATAATAACTAGCAAAAATATTTGGTAGATAACATGAATTTCTAATAATTCAGAAGAGTCGACTATACAAATACAAATGAACTATTTTCACATTTTGAAAATAATTTGTTAAAAAGAAAAAAGAACTAGAAAGAATTGGTTGGTAGTGTAAAATTAAATATTAGTGCACAAATTTATATGCCATATAAAACTTAAACAAAATAAAAATCGACGATCGAGATTATTATTGATTTGATATTTAGAAAATAACTGAATTCACATTGAGAACAAAGGTTTCCGTCTTTAACACAATAACAATTACGAACAAACTATTTTTCTTTTTAAAAATCAAAACTTGTGATATTTCATTCATTTTACAACAGTTGACAACGGCAATTATTGGGCTAAGAAAACGAAAATTTTGCACATTTTAAAAAATCAATACTTTTTTTATTTTGTAGAATTAATACATTTCTAAAAAAAATCTTTCAGTGATTTTAGAAAACACACACAAAAATTTGACAAGACAGCTTGAAAATCAACACTAGACAAAGGATTACTTTTTTGCTGCTTAAAATGCTTATAATATTTAGTTCAAATTACGATAAGCACGTGACCAAATAGTTTTCACGCCACGAAAAAATTTTGTAAATTGTATCAACATAGCTTATAGCGATAAGCTTTTTCTTTTAACCGAGGTTCAGTGGTTTTTATTTGATTCGACTAAATGGGAAAGTTGTTGGACTTGCAATCCAGTCATATTTATCTAAGAAAGAATTCAAACTGCAAACTGTATCCAATTCGATTAATATAGTAGAATAATTAGCTAAAGGAATACCAAAATTTGATTTTTTCCCCTCTAAGTCTTCTTTTTTATTTACTTTTACAATAATAAAAAAAAAGAAACATTTTTGTAATGCTTATATTTTTGCACCAGATTCGTGTTTTCTCGAAAAAGAGTGGTTCAAATTCTCATGACAGAAATACAGAGTTCAAAAACTAATTATGGTATCATCTTTCGTTTTGTTAGGAAGAGCAACAACGGGTGGAGTAAAATAAATATGTAAAGATTCAGAGGGTGAGCAATGTATTTATTTTTCTCCTATTGTGTTGAAAACAGATGTTATTGTTAAAAATGAGAAATGAAAGAATATCTAAATTAATTAAGTCAATTAAATAAAACAAAGAACAAAATAAGATTTTCTTTTAATCAATTGATTTCAGTCGTACTGAAAAGGGAAATAAGCCAAAATATAAAAACAGGATTCGATATTTTCCCACACTAATTGTTCAGTCTTCCTTTAATGATTTAAAAAGGTTGTAGGGAAGGGAAGAATTGAAGATGACGTGATCAAAAGATGAAAGCGAAATAAATCAATATACGTGACGTCACCGATATACCTGACAAGATCGATATTCACAGGACATAAAATAAATACAAACAGCATTCTACAATAAACAGGACCAAGGCACTTATTCGATTTTAGATTTAATTTTCATAACGTATATAAAGTGCACTGTGCAAAGTAATTTTGGCGACAAAAACTTATGTATGGATAACAATATAGCAAGAGGCTAAAAATAACACCTTATAATAAATGGTCAATAATTTCATATTATTGGGATTTTAAAAGATTACAATTCTCTGGACAGATTACTTTTTCCTATAAGTAAATTGTGCGAACAAATGCTACCGTTTGGAAAAGGATTTAAATTATGATAAAAATCATGCAAGTTGTATTTGTTAAAATAATTCAGAAACCAAGGTTAAGTATATCCAGTTATTGAAAACTTCGTATTTTTATCAACACGTGATTTCTTATTTTATTGTTGAATGGACCCAATCACAATAAAATAAGACAAGTTCAAGATTTCGCTGTAATTTTGTTTTCGAATTTTATTTTTTAAATTTCCCTGTTCTAAATGTAGGAATGATCAATAAATCACTACATTAAGAACAGATTTGTTTGATATTTCAATTTTACTTTAGCGGCTGTTGTAAGATTTTAAAGGTAACGGTAAAAGATGAACTCACCTGTACATGGAGCAAACTTTATCCTTAATAGCGACTGTGTCTTCACTGCGGACACAAGAAGCTTTTTCTGTGTCCTGTTGTTTTTCCTCTCCATTATCATTCGTCCTGGAACTTGAACTACAAGAACTTGCAGGAACAGAGGACACTTTTGTCGAAGCCATCCTTCTTTTCTAATTATTTGTGCTATATTAATAAATATCCTCTCTGGTTACGATTAGTCGTAAACAACAAATCTTTTTACTCAGTTTTCGAATGTAAAATTAAACCAGTGATCCAAGATTTACCACTTCACTTCTGGATTCCCCAAGTTTTCAGTGGATGGTTGTTGGGTGGCTTTATTTTATTTATTTATCAATTTTTCCTAGAGAATTTACACCTGGTTAAAGCGTTACCATATGCAGCAGGTAATTAAGTAACCCCATCTCAAATAAACGGAAAATTTTTTAAATGATAAAACAAATTTACAAAGGCGCAGATTCTCCCCCCCCCTCTGCTTCTCTAAAAAAACTAAAACTAAAAAAAAATAAGCGATATTATTGTCAGCCGTGGACTGGCTATGCTCGTAAAGCGAACTTCTTCCATACTAAACACTTTTTTTTTTAAGAAGCTAGGTTTGAGTAAAATTATTCTTAAACAACACTGACAAACTTCCTTTCTTAAAAAAACATTCAGTTTAAAGGATTCCAACATCAAATAACAATTAGAAACCTGTCAGCATTTCGTTGTAGTTTTGTGTTATTTTTCAATCTTCCAGCTAGTTTCCTTCTTTCTTTGCGATCCTTGGCAACAGATGATGAATAATAAATAAAACGATTTTCTCTAGAAAGAAACTCAATAGTAGCAGCGGTACTAGTTATTGTAGAAGTAGCGTAAACAGCTAAGTTGTAGAAGTAGTAATAAAACAGGAAATAGTAGTTAGAATAGAAATAGTAACACTGAAAGGGAAAATATACGACTTGAAATAGAGTAAAAACTCAAATTAGGACTAAAACGACAGAGAAGCGGAATGCAATTGAAAATACACTTTCGATATAATAAATAAATAAATTGTTTTAATCATCTGTCATTGTCACATAATTACAGGGGAGTGATTGACAAAATCTATCGAAACATTGACAAAAAGAAAGGAAAACTCTTTTTTTAATGATCAAAATCGATAATAGAATAAACATAGAAAGCGGGTCTCTGGGATTAACGATATTTGTATTATTTTAAATGACAAAACCTTGAATAATTTTGTCATTCACGTATATTTTGGATAATTAAAACAGCATGGACTCTTCCTCTCAATACAGACATTGCGAGTGTCGTGGGGGGGGGGGTATTTATTTTTCTACTAAACCATCTAAACATTTTTTTAAAAAATTTATCTGTTGCTTAAATTATTTGACGACGTTCACAATACTGCTGTGTGCAGCAAACACAAATCATTCATTACTCGAATTCGTTTTGGGTGTTGTAGAATAATATTTACCAAGTCACTAAGCTGTATTCTTTTCTTTTTAACTGTTGACATCTACTTCTTTGAGGAAGTCAGACATTCAAGAAGACGATTTTTTTCTCTGAAAGAGGCATAATCCAAAGATGCAACTGTAAAAGCGAAGGCAAACAAATCTAATGGTTTCTAAGACATTTTTGTCATTCAAATCTTTTCGTGAAGCAAAAGCTAAAAATAGTTGATTTGTCGTGAGACAACGAAATGCGTTAGTATTTTTATTTTTCTGTCCTTCAAACTTGAAGTAAATAAATAAATAACCGTAACCACGCGATATACCACTTCATTAAGACAGCACTTTCCCCATTATTACACAAAAAGAGATATCAACAGTACGCCCTGGTGTCTGCAATTTTTGTAAACAGCTACACATTTTTCTTTTCTTTTTTGAAGTGGTTACAGAGTTTTAAAAATGACCTTGTATCATAATTTTATATTAATTGGGAATGCAGAATGTAATAATGTAAACCAATAACATAATTAAAAAGGAGGTGGGCATTTAAAAAAAGTGTTTTATTTTCTTTGGCTTGAAATTAGTTTTCGGTTTGAGCTTTAACGAAAACAAGTCTTTGCCCTCTCACTCAGATACGTCATACATTTGAAAAAGAATGAGGAGAAAAATTACTATGTTGATACGATGACACTCACAGTATTTAACAGTTGGTCTTTAAAGTTAACGCATTACTTATTTAATGTTGCAACATAATCTGAGTAGGTACCTGGCTTTGATAGAGTCTGAGAGACAAGTGCATTGAATTCAATCCTCATAGGAGCCCCCGGTAAGATTTAAGAAGGGATGTTATTTACTAAGTTTTATTTAGATGTGGCACTAAAGTTCAGCTAATAAACAGATCTTGGAGAAAAACGATGTTAGAAGGAAGTTTTTAAATCCTTTTTTTTTCATGCACAATATACGCTCAAAGGAAATTGATTTTATTGATATTAATGTTTAAGTATGGGTCTTCTTTTTTTTTTTTTTTTTTGGAAACACATTTTCTGTCTCACTTAATAACCACTATCCAATTAAAATTTGTTCGCTACCTTGAAACGGAAAGAAAAGAAGTAAGAACAGTGTGGACCATAAAAAGGTTCACCAATAAACACTGACTGCTCAGAGTTATTAGTTTAAGTTACAAGGAACATTGATGGCGGGTTTTTTTTTGCGGGGGGGGGGGGAATAAGAACACACCTTACTGGACGAGATAATATTTTATACCAAAATGTAAGCGGGGCTTAGAATACCTAGCAGAAAAAAAGCAAGTGTCCTGAGCGTGACACTAAATTGCATCTGATGGTGGGACTCCACTTCTGGATATCAGAGTAGAGTAACCTTTTATTGTCATTACCCACTGAACCAGTCTGACTCGGAATGGTAGTACCTGTTAGGGTTCTATCTATGAGTTAAATAGATGTTTATTCGTATTTCTGTACCAAAAAAAAAAAAAAAAAATGAAGAAACAAGTACACAAAAATATGTAAATATGAACGCGATTCCCGAACCTCAAGGTATAAAATAACCCTCGACGGGTTGACATACAGTTTCAATCAATCAAAATTAAGATTACCATTGGGAAATTATATATACACCTAAGAAGAATGGCGAGAGGACACTAGTTGAAAAGGGATTGAGTTAACCAATAGGGACACCACTGTGTTTACTAATGGAAACTCTGCACTAATTTACAGAGGTCTGTTTTTCTTTCCTCTCGTTATCCTTCTGGACTCTTGTTGTTGACGTTATTGCTGTTATTGTTTTACTTTTTGTTGCTCTTGTTATAGTACCTTTTTTTCATCACGTTGACCCTCCTGATTGCTATTTTGCAGTCATAGAGGGTTCCTCTTCTCTATCTCACTCGTCTCATCCTTGCGACACACCTTCAGAAATGGAAAAAACAGAAGCCCTCCCTAAGCAGTCGGAGGAACAAGGGGAACCGGAGACACCAACAATTAGCCTCATTGGCTCGAATTGGCCCTCTCTGCCAATCCCCGCAGAAACAGACAGCCCAATCCAGCCGGGACAAGGCAAAAAACCACAAAGCCCAGCACCTTGGAAAGTCCAGATAAAGAATCCGGAAGATCACGAAAAAGACCGGGTAGGCAAGTATGCCCAGTACTTCAAGGACAATGAAATCTTGCCCATCCCCGAGATCACAGAGAAGCTGGAGCCAAGAATCTTGTCGCTGGTGGTTTCAGACCTCAAGACAAGACGGCTGATTGGGCTAAAAAAGGAGGCATTCGAAGACCTCCTTCGGAAAGCAGGCATCCCCTGTCAGTACTTTTGCAGACGAAGTTTTGCGACTTGGGACGTCCTGCTACCCACCAAGGAACAGGCAACAAAAGCAGCCACAAAGACAATCACGACCAAGTTCTTCCGACTGCAGCCGGAATACATGGGGACCCGTAGGGTCTGCGTTACAGTATGCAATGTCCCGGCTACTATCACCAGAGAGGTGCTGGCCGCGTTCCTCAGTAAATATGGACAAGTAGAGGAAAGTAACCTCCTAAGGTCAGCCGCCGGGACGGTCTACGGGGACCATGTGTTCCGGCTATGTTTGACCAGGGAGGGATTCCGAGACATCCCAGAAGTTATCATCAGCAGAGAGAGGCAGATGATGGTGGTGGTGGAGGGATGACGTCCACGTTGCTGGAGCTGCAAACAGTTGGGGCATATATTAAAGTTTTGCCCCAAGAAGGACCCTCCAAATGTTGCGGCTCCCGCAGCCTCCAAAACAACTACTACAACAGCAACAATCACCACAGCCACCATCAACAGCAAAACTAGCAGTCCAACAGCCAAAGAGTCGGGTCAGGTCCAGCCTAAAAAAGCGGAGGAAGGCTGGACCGAAGTGACCCGGAAAAAAAGGAAATCCCCCAAGAAAGTGGAGGACAAGTCTGCGACTGTAACTGCCTCTCCTGCTAGAAGCACATCACCCTAATTCATACCCACATCAGTGACAGCGCCTATACCGCCCAACATTATTGAGCACCCAATGTTATATACTCGTATGCATATATATGCTGAATGAATCACAAGGACACAATGATAAAAGGACAAGCGAAGACTTCTTTAAAAATATATGTACCTCTGACTATTGTAAGGGTTCGAAAAGGGTTACTCAGGGTTTGCGTGTGAGAGGGAGTTGGAGACCGAACATAAATTGCAATATTTTGACCCCCACTCTTATGACCGTCAATGTTGTGTCTTTCTCGTTCTCCAAATACTCAACCAGAGGCCCTGGGGCCCACTCTGCTGGGTGATGGCTTTCTTTACTGCATCTTATCAGCAACTTCTCTGGACCCCAACTCAATCGGGGGCCCCGAGCCCCTTCGGCCTGGTGTAGCTTTCCTTACCACATCTTGTCTATAACTCCGTCTGCCCTCCAACTGCAACTTTGACTTCTGTCTTGACTGAATTATATAATAGTTCAACGCACACTCAATCTTTGGAATGGCATGATTGATCGTCATCCAGCAGAAATAATTGTCATGCAGTTCACAGGTCACTCTCTTCCAGTGCATCAGTCTATGAGTGTACCATGGGAATTTTTTTACCTCGTCCAATTTCATCAGCCAATTTCTGCCCACGCGATTTCCTATCATAACTGCCATTAGAATATGTCAATTCCTTCCGGGGCATCACCTTGGAATGGCTTTTTTTGGCCAGGTCGAAGGTCAAAATACAACACCAATACTCCCAGAAACCAAGGCCCCATCCAAAAAGAAGCCCAAAGCTAAATCAACCCTCACTACCAAAGAAGCATTGGATCCCCCCATGGAGACAACAACAAATCAAAAGAGGAGGAGAAACAGTGGAGAGGGAGCCGCGAAAAAGATGTGCACGGGGCCACCTGGCACAGACGACCCCTTGGAAGACCCCTCCAATGCCTTTCAGCCTACCCCTCAAAAACCTCCCCTTCAACAAACCCTACCACAGATACCAATCCCATTTCCTCCTCCACCATTCACTCCACCACCATTTCCTCCACTACCTCCCCCTCAATACTGAACTCCACAACAAGTACCCCCTGAACCCCTACAAAATCTACAACCCCCATAACCTCCTGAACCTTTTCAACCTCCACAACCCCCACAATTGGAACAATCTCAACCTCATCCTGAGTTACTCCTGCAGTTACTAAAAACTCGTCTTCATCAGATCCAGCACATGAGAAGACCGCATTCTTTGGAGAGACAATTTCCTCAAAGTCAACCTAGAACTTTGTTTCTCCCATCCCCAAGTTTGTCTTCCTCTCCAGAGCTGTTCCCGGAGTTAATCCAGGCAGAGCCAGCACCAGCAGCCCCAGAAGCCAGACCTAAGCCAGCTCGACGGCAGGCCAAGCAGGAGAACCAGGATGTAACTGATGAACAATATAGGAAGGCAGTGGCGTTTTGTACTGTCGGGCTGGAGTCGGTGACAGACTACCAACTCCGAAAGTTGCTGAAGCCACTGCTAAACTTGGAAAAAGTCCAAAAAAAGAGAATTTGTAACCTAGTTAATTTTAAGAGTACAGCCATGGTAACAACTTTCATCCATGTGGCTGGCGACCGTACCAAGGGTGTATGGCAGTTCTTGGATACGGTTCGTCAGACCGACGTGGGTGTAAAGTTGGCGGAGTTGGAGCACTCTTCACTAAGACGATGCTGCTCAGGGAGGGTCCCCATTTTAGTTCACCCCTACTTTTACAGGTCATTAAAGGTAAGGTTCCCATTGGATGTTGGCGGAGTGTCCAGGGATGGCCGAGCAAACACTGAGCTCGGCACCGGCTCTTTGAGACAGGCCGTTGGCATCCTCACCCCTGAGGATTTCCGGCCCATGATCGCCAGTGAGTAAGGTAAGTGGGATTGATGACTTTAAACCTTGCCACTTTGAATGTGAGGGGACTGAGGGATCCATGCAAGTGTACGTGCTTGCTTGGTGAACTCAAGACCCTCAGTGTAGATGTCACTGCGGTGCAAGAGACCCACTTCACTTGCGGTGCCGACTGCTGGAAAGCGATTTTAACGTTTTCTCTGCATACGGCAGCCGCGCCAGCGCTGGGGTCTCCTTGCTAGTTGGACGCAGCCTTGATGCTAATGTTGATGTTTTTGCAGGTGACGGCGGCCGACTGGTTGTGGCCGATGTTGCCGTTAAAAGTTTCAAGTTCCGTCTGGTTGCAGTTTATGCGCCCAATAGCGCTGCGGAGAGGGTTTCCTTTTTTCGTTGGTTGGCGCCGTTCCTGGACGATACGAAGCGGCTAGTGTTAATGGGTGATTGGAATGCAATCCTTGAACCCAAGATAGATAAGGTCAGGCAGGGAGCTAGTAGATTGGGAAGGTGTGAAAGCAGCCTTGCCGGCCTCATGACTCGTCATGACCTGGTCGACAGGTTTCGTCTGGATTGCCCAGGGTGGGAGATGTGGATGTGGCTAGATAGATTGCCCTCTGCCAAAGTAGGTTCCTACTTGGACAAAGTGTTTGTTAGACGAGCTGATATTGATTTCGTTAGTTGTCCCACGTTCCACTTGATAGTGTGGACTGACCATAAACTTGTTAGGGTCAGTCTGCGGTTAGCTAATAGGCCTAGTCTAGCCGGTTACTGGAAGTTCAATACCTCCTTACTGGAGATACGGGACTTCTGGGACCGGCTGGAATCCCTAATCAAGAGGGTGTTAGTGGGGGCGGTTACCGGGAATAGGGGGTGGGTTTCTCTCAAACATAGATTTCGCCACCAAGTACGGTCGACAGCTCAACTTAGATAGGACCAAGGAGGCGAAATCTATAGACGATAGACTTTCCCGGGCGGTGGCTGGGGGGGACTCCCTAACCGTAGAGCTAGCTAGGGGGACCTTGAGCATGAGAGTAGCGAGCGCTACAAGGGATATGTAGTTAGATCTAGGTTAAAGAGAGTTCTCACCGAAGCTGTGAAAACAAATGCAACTGCGCATGAAGAAGAATTGCGAAGGTTCCCTGATCGGTATATCGATTCTGTCAAGACCCCGGATGGGCGATTGCTGCGATCGAGTCACAAGATGCGTGATGTCTTTCAGGCGCACTTTCGGGATCGCTTTGCCCGCTGTACTGATCTCCCACTCCGGGAGTTTCGCAGCTATCTCACTGACTTCCCCCGCCTTGGGGTGGCTGAAGCAGCTAGCTGCGAGGACGTGGTTACTGAATGCGAAGTCCGTGATGCGTTGAAGCAGGTCGGCCTCAATAAGTCGCCAGAACTAGATGGTTTGCCCTACAAAGTGTACTTGAGGATGTCGCACATGTTTGTGCCTATTCTGATGGATATGTTCAACCATTGGTTCGCGCAGGGAGCCATCCCTGGTAGTGTTACCAAGGGCGGGATCACATTGCTGAAGAAAGATGGCAGGCATGTTTGGGAGGGTTTAGATGATTACAGGCCCATAACTTTGCTAAACACAGAGTTAAAGATTTTGGCCCGGGTCTTAGCGAATCGTTTACAGCTTGTCATTAGTGATCTGATCGGCCCCGAGCAGACCTTTGCTGTGAAGGGACGATCGATCCAGAACAACCTGCACTTGATTCGCGAGGTCCTAGAGGGGATAGAAGACGGCACCGAGGCTGCGCTGATCAGTTTAGATCAGTCCAAGGCCTTCGATAGGGTTGACCATCGGTTTTTGGCGACTGTTTTGGAGACTGCCGGATTCAAACCGGAGTTCTGCAGATGGATTAGCATGATGTACCACAACCCTCAGGCAGTGGTGCAGGTGAACGGAAGGCGTTCGAGGGTGTTCGCGATCAAGCATTTGGTCCGGCAGGGCTTCCCCCTGTCTTCTCTTCTCTATGTCCTAGCTTTGGAGCCCCTGCTCCGTAGGCTTAGGGATAGGACGACAAATCCGGCCCTGCACGGTGTCCCTTTTGCTGGCCTTCTTACGGCAAGGGTTTCCGCGTTCACTGATGATATCACAGTGTTTGTATCCCGCCGCCTGGATATAAAGGCTGTGAAGAAGGCGGTTGGTAAGTACGAGCAGATAGCAGGAGCCAAGGTCAATTTTGACAAAAGCAAAGGTTTGTGGCTTGGTGCTAGGAGGGGTAGCAATACCTTTCCAGGGCCCATCCTTGGGGTGTGGTTCGGGTCCGACCTCCAACTGGAGCGAAATTGGTCGGAAGTACAAGCTAAGGTGAATGCTCAGGTGGGAATCTGGCTTTCAAGGAGGTTGTCCTTAAAGGGCAGGGCAGAGGCGTGCACCGTGTACGTCTTCCCCTTGATCCTTTGCCGATTGGCTGTACTTCCCCTGCCTGAGGCACGTCGGCTGGCACTGCAACGATCCCTCTCCAGATTGCTCTGGGGAGGTGCAAGGCCGATGGTCCGCAGACAGGTCTGCATCCAACGTACGTGCAATGGGGGTCTGGGTATGCCTGATCTGGAGAGCCACTGGCTCGCTGAAAGACTTGCATACTTGGGCCGATCCTTGATGGGGGACGCAGTGTGGAGAAAAAGGCGAGTCGGACTTTTCCTCACCTCAAGTCAGACCCAAAGGCTGAAGGTCGATGTAAGCCTTTGGGCGAAGCACTGTTTGTCCGCGACTGCCGAAAGGCCCTTCATAACCTTCTTGGATCCAGTGACCTTTCACGGCCTCGGAAAGAGCTATATCGGGAGTTAGTGGTGGGTTCCACCTCGGATCCTCTTAGCGAGCAGCGCGGCTGGACAGCGGAGGAGATCCACTCTCACTGGAATTGGGCGTCAGGATTGAGCTTCTTGAACATCTCCAAGTTCTCGCTCACCTGGCGACTTGTTCGGAATGCGTTACCCCTTCTTGGCTTGAACTACAAGGCAGGCCTGGCAGACATGCCTGATTGTGCTCACTGCGGCAGTGGGTTGGAAGAAACGGCTGAGCATGCCTTCTACTACTGCGAGCAAGTTCGCCCGTGGGATCACGTCGGGTAGTGGATGGCTCGCATCGAACCCAAGCAGCTTGTGCTGCTTGACGTTGGTTACGTCGTAGACAACGTTCTTCCTCCATTTCAGGGTGAGAAGCGTATGGTGTTTCTCGCGATCCTAGCTGTGGCCCAAATGGTGATTTGGACGACGCAAAACAAGGGATTGTATGATGATGCAAACTTTTCTCATCGTGATCTGGTTTTGTATTTTCGGCATCAGCTGAGGGTCAAAATCAGATGCGATAGAAAACACTTGGATCGCATAACATTCAGCAAAAGGTGGGTGAATGCAGCGAGCCTGGTCGTAAGAAAGGGAGCAATGTTTGAGTCATCCTTCCCTTCTTTGCCGGCCCATGGCATCTACGGTATGGGTCCTTAGGGACCCCATCCAGGATAAGTAGGATTTCTTCCCCTTGAAACCTAGCTAGTAGTATGTTGTGAGTCATTGTCCCTGTCATCTAGTCGCTAGTTCTCAAGATCTTCCCCATCCCCATTATTTTTGTACCTCAACCCGTATCCCAGCCCACATGTGTTGAAGATCTTGAAAGTTCATATGTATATGATCCACATTCACTGCAATTTAACTGCCCACACCATACCCAACCCTATGTTTCTTTGCCCCATTAGACTAGGGCCTCCATCCCACCTAGGGCAGGTCCGGCTTGTTTTCGGTCTTTTTGGACACCGGAAAACAGTCGGCCTCCATTTTCATAGACGGGGGGATGGGAGGGCAACCAAACGGGGAATTTTTTCCTTGGTTTTCGTTTGTATATATTTCAGGGCTTTTCTCCCATTCCCATCATATATATTCATTGTAAATAAACCATAAACTGTAAATAAAATCATACATCACTTTCGGGGTTTTTAAGTAGGTCTTTTTTTCCATAGAGCAAATGTGGTATTTTGGTGGCTGCAGCGCACATGGCGATGGATGAATGGTTATATATTGTACTGTTGAATGGGTTGGCGAATGTGGCTAGCTAGGTTACCTTAGAATTCATAGTTAAAGCAAGACCGCTCCCTTCCCCTCCTCCAAAACCTTAAGGCCTTGTACCTTCACTGTATTTTTTTTTTTACAATAAAATTGTAGTTTTAGGGTGGATAATCTCCCTGAGTGTTGAACCCAGGATTGAACCAGCGACCTTTAGATTTCAGTCTAAAGTGCTTGTTACACCACTTCCCTCTTTCCACTTTCCTCCTTTCTCTCTCTCGCTCTCCTTTTTTCTCTCTCTCTCTCTCTCTCTCTGTGATTCTTCCTTCGTTTCTCTTCCACCTTCTTTCCTGCTTCTGCTTCTCGCCGAGAAAAAGTCGCCCGAAAAGAAAAACGAGTCGGTTTTTATTTACGTCACCTTACCCATAATCCATTTCCTTAGCCTATAAAAATTCCGGTCGGGGGCCTCCTCTTTTTTTTCTTTTAATGGGCTGAAGGTGGATTATTGAAACAGCGGTGAGTATTTTTCTTTTCTTTTCTTTGTATCAGATCACTGACCTGCACGCCAGACACAAACGAACCCTCTTTTGTCAAGAGCTGCCGTTAGTCTCACTTTCACGTCCACAGAAATAAAGGACACTAGTTGAAAAGAATAATGGGTTAACCCTTTTTCTCAGAAAGCCAAATAGAAACTGAGATAAACTTAACAGTTACTACCCACACCACAGTTTTTATTTGACAACATTTCAACAGGTTTGTTTTTCACCAGTCAATTTTCTTATTTCTTATCTAGATCACAGTATGTTGTGATTGAGCAGTTCTATAACTAATCCTGTCAGTATCCATGTTGTCTTCTTTCAAATGACTTTAAACAAGCTCAACTGAGTACTTTGTTCTTCATTGTGACACTTTCTACAACATGATTGATTCTATTTTATTTTTTGAAATCCTTTCTTTTGCTATGAACTCATTCTAAACAATTTCATATAAGACAAGATTAGACTGTTAGAAACTATAAGAGAGAAAAAGAAAAAATAAATTTAATAGGTATATCAAAAAGACAACCCCCAAAAAAAAAAAAATGATTTTTTTTTTAAAATAATAAAAAAGTTTTGTTTTTTTTGCGGGGGGTGTCCGAGCATTTCTGTAACTATTATTTCATTTCATTTTAATTGTAAATCTTAAATGTGCTATGTTTTTTAATACATCCTCTTTTAGCAGAGTTAGTAAAAAAAATTTCTGCTCCATAATCGCATTCATCTTGCATAAGATCTTCAATATATATTGGTCTTTTTTTATTCAATTATTGTCCCAATAAAAAATGTTTATTGATTTCTCAAGTGTATAAATCCTTAATAATTAGTGTTTCGCAGTTCTATGTAATCAAGGGAAACATTTTAATATAAATATTTGTTCCTCAAGGAGCCTTCTGGACAAAAACTAAAACGTTTAAATTAATAAATCTTTCGGTATACATCCTATGAATTAAATATCATTTTACAAAAAAAATATTTTTTTACAGAATAATATTAACTTCCTGAGATAGTATAAAATATATATTTTCGTTTATAATGAGGATGCCTAAAAATGGTAGTTCTTTAAAGCTGTGTGCAATGGTGAATTTTATTTGGGGGGTTAGGTTTTGCAGTAAGTTGTGTAAATCGTTAATGTCGCCCCGTTGGCATTTCCAGAATATGAAGCAATCTATCTTTACATGATGTAGTAAATTCTGTTTTTATATTTTATTTTTTCCCGATGATTTCGTATAGATTTTTTTCTAATGGCCAAATTATCACAGACATTTATCACAAACCCAGACACCCAAAAGTACCAACACTTCAAAAGGTGCATCCTTTACACTAGCGCGTAGAATATGCATGATAGTCACTCATAAAAATCTTACAAAAATTCACCAAAAAGAATTGCACGTAACTTACGGTCAGAAAGGATACGCAACAGTAATAAATAAGGCATTCAAATTAGTATAAAATTACCATTAAAAGAACTACGATCCTCGTAAAAACATAGCAACGAAGAACCCTTAGCATACGTCTCAATTTACAATAAAAACAACCCAGAACTATTCACAGAAATAATTTTTTGAATTTCGAAGAACTTAAAAACAATGACAAAATAAAAGAAATACTTGACGCAACAAAACCCCTTAAAAACTAGAGACAACCCAAAAACCATTTTTTAAAAATACTCCCCTTTTCAATATTTGGGGAAAACACAACAAAATGTAAGAATAAAAGATGTGGAGTATGTAATAAAAGGAAAATCTTATACCTTCAAAAACCCAAAAACGATTTTCCTTATAAATAAAAATTTAAGCTGCAATTCAAAAAACCTAGTCTACGTAATTGAATGTAACAAATGTAAAGAAATATATATAGGATCTACACAAGCGCTCAAAACTAGTATATCTCTTCACAAAAGTAATATTAAGTGACATGAAAATTGAAAACTATATGTGTCAAAACACCTATACAAATGCAGTAGTGGTATGTTCAGAACAATACCAGATTGACGACTACACATTACTTCAAATAAAAGAAAATAATTTCACAGAAAATTTCAAATCCACATTAAACAAAACTTAACAACACACACAATCACTCGGGATCAAGATTTTTCTAATGATTTAATTTTTTATTGTAAGCAATAGCGATTACGTTGCTTTAGTTTTAAGAGAAAAAAATAACAAATTCTTAACTAAGGATTAAAATAATTTTTTACAGTTGAAAGCATTTTTCTTGATATTTTTTTTTAAGCAAGTAAATAATTATCTGACGTTGCGAATCCAGCCCTGGCCGATACGTCTAGCTTAGCCTGGGAATTTTCACCAATATTCCTCGGCTGAGATAACTGCTACCATTCGCCACATTGTGTATTTTAATCCGAATGGTGGTGTTTTAGCTAACTCAGATCGTTTCCACAGTGGGAGTCGATCTAATTTTGGCTGGAATCCACGTCAAAGTAAAATCGCTGTGTGGAGAGAAGTTGTTCCTGTCGCGGCTCACAAAAATACACAAGAAGAAAGAAAACAACACTTTCGGTTTTTGTATAATACAATATTCTCAAAGCTATTGTTTTTATATACCTATATATGTATTTACACAAGTGTGTAGAATACAAAAAGAAAGAAAAACGGCCTCACAAAACTTATTTGTTCGTTTGGAAATGTGACAGATCAAACTTATGAGGTCAACTATGGAATTAGAGAAGAAGAAAAATAAAAAAATGAATAGTTGGACTTTAATTAAGTTAAAACAATAAATATAAAAGGAGGAATTTTATTTTTTTGACCCACAAGTTAAACTTCAGAAGCCGTGGGAAGCACCATGGAGGAGAAACCAAACATCGGGTCATTGGCAAGCTTCACCTGATGCTGGGCAGAAGAACCTTACAGGTCAATGGCCAGGATCAAATAGTTCCATCAGGAAACTACTGCTACTCATTCATAAGAGTGATGTCTATTGATGAGATTAAAAATACAGCCATTGAAAGACCATAAATCCGATCCAAACCATATGTCTCAACTGCATCACCCTTTGTGCATATAAACAAGGAGCACATTCAAGTTGGAGCTTTGGCTTCAGTGTTCAAAAAATCAGTGACAGAACTCAAACTCAAGATCAAACACAAAGAAAAATTAATTAGATGCAAAAGCACAGTACATATAGCGACACTTAATGTTAGAACTTTAAATAGAACAAGCCAACTAGCAGAGCTGACAGCATCTGCAACAGAGTATAATATAGACATAGTATGCATACAAGAACACAGATATAATCATAGTAAAGTAGACATAAAATATCACCATACTAGCAATGGATGGGCATTTACCTAAGCATCTGCACGGAAAAACATTGTCAATGACATCATGGGAGCATAGAAATGTTTCTCATTCCTCACACTCTAAAATCACTTAATAGTATCAAGAAAATACAACCAAGAATGATGGTAGCTACATCTAATGACAACCCCAGTACAACACTCATCTGCTATATTTCTACTAATACTAGTAATAGAATTTCCAAATCATCGGTGAAGACATGAATAGGTAAAGACAAAAACAGCAAATTCTGCAGACAACTCGTCAAACAGAAATGGCAAACACCTAAGAGAATTCTCACTTGAAAACAAACTGACATGCCTTAATACTAAATTCCAGAAAAAGATGGAAAAACTATAGACCTACATCTATGCAAATAATGCTAACCCACAGACAGATTACATACTCATAAAGAAGAAATGGATTAATAGCACTCTGAATTGTGTTGCATATTCCTCTTTTGAAGGAGTATCTTTTGATCACAGAATTGTCACAGCAAAGATACATCTGAGCCTATACAGGAACATGATGCAAACTGTAGTAATCAGGGGTCACTTAACAGTAAGAAAGCTTGATTCAGGACACTTTTCGCATATCACCGTCCAGGACAAACATCTCTAGCTTAGAAATGTCTCTTCCAATCAGCTGGATATATCATCTCTCGCCAACCGCAACGCTTGATTTCTCTGCTAACACTGCGGCTGTCCGTCTTTTTTATAGGCTTAGACCTTTGCACACATCTCGTTGATCTCATGAGAATCCGAGATCGTGAGTTCTTAAAACACGTTAGCGTGGCCATTTTCGCTTTTGCATGCCAGGCACACACGAGCACGTTTTTCCAGGGGTAAGTCCATTTCTCTTTTACACAAACATCCAAAACCACACACTATGACTAGTCCTTGCTTAACAATAGAGATATTAGCAATAAATATATGATAATACTATGAAAAAATACAATGCTCTTCAGGAGTTATCCAAAATCACTTACTCCGAATGACAAATATGAGAACTTCGTCAATGCCCACATGAAGCAGCAGTAGAATGCATACCGATCAAACTAAGAGTCAAACATTGAATTCCATGGGAGACATTAGGAGTTAGGAAAAAACAAGACATGAAAATAGTTTATCTACATAATAAAAGGAACTCAATTAATGCCAATGCTCAGAAACTTAAGAAGGCACAAAGAGAATTAATTAATGCATACCAAAAAGAACAAATAGAATACATACAAAGCCAGATCTATTAAATTAGAAACTTGGTAGAAGATAGACAATCTTGACAGACAGTAAAGGAAGTGAGTAAAAGGAAGAGTAGCTCCAGACCTAAACTAAAAGCTGCCAGCAAAGAACGAATACATGAGAACATTTCAAGAATCTGCTTGGAAAATTCCTAAGTCCCCGATAAACCTATCACAAAAATTATCAATAACCAACTATACATCAAACAAGGACAATTTACTCAAGAAGAACTTGATGTAGTACTAGCAAAAATTAATAACAGGAAAGCTGCCAGTTTTGATTAAATACCTCGAGAAGTATGGAAGACAAGGAAATTTGATGACTTTCTGCTTGAATACTGTAATGCTGTATATAACCAGAACACAATAAAAAGATGGACAAAAGGCAGCATCCTCCCCTTACCCAAGAAAGGTGACCTCAGAATCACCAAGAACTACCATGGTATAATCCTTACTTCAATAGCAACTAAGGTTTATAATGCTGTGCTATTCAACTGCATCAAACCAGAAATTGAGAAAATTCTTAGAAAGAATCAAAATGGATTTCAGGGAAAGCAATCCACAACATCACAGATTCTGACAATCCGTCAAATCATAGAAGTACCTTGAGGCACTGTTCTTGTTTGTAGATTTCTCCAAGGCTTTTAACCCCATAGACAGGAAGGTGGAGCAAATACAACTAGCATTTGGTCTCCCTAAAGAAACTGTCACAACTATAATGATGCTCTGTAAAAACATGAAAGTAAAAGTTCACTCATCGGATGGAGACAGTCTTCTTTGACATTGTTGCTGTTTTGCATGGAGATACACTGGCCCTATATCCATTCATAATCTGTGTAGACAACATACTTTGAACATCAATAGATCTATTGAAAGATATTAGCTTTACACTAAAAAAGGCAAGAAGCAGATGATACCTCGCAGAAACTATTACAGACACAGACTACACAGATGACATAGCACTTCTTGCAAATACACCTATCCAAGCCAAATTCCTGCTGCATAGTCTGGATCAGGCAGCAGAAAGTATTGGCCTCCTTGTGAATGCAGACAAAATAAAGTAAATGGGTTTTTATCAAGGAGACATCTCCATTCTAAATCGTGATTCTCTGAAATTAGTGAACAAGTTCACGTAACTCGGTAGCAGCATCTCATTTGCTGAAAGTGATGTCAATATGGACTGGCATCAATAGTTTATCAATTATATGGGAGTTTAGAGAAAAAGCTAGTTGGGAACTTCACAAGAATGCTACGAGCTATATTGAACAAATACTAGAAACAACATCCAACAAAACAGTAGCTGTGTAGCCACTTACCTCCTATCTCTAAAGCCATCCAATGAATACTTTCTTTGATCCAAGGGAAGGTTTTAATGTAAAAAGAATTTTGATCCTCAGGTGAGGAAAAGGGCTCTCATTGAGTGGAGTGACTCTAAAAATAAACAACAAGCAGTAGGAAACCATATTGCTACAAGACACTTACCTCCCATCACTAAAACCATCCAAATAAGGCAAACAAGGCATGCAGGACACTGCTGGAGAAGTAAGGACAAACTCATAAGAAACATTCTCATATGGACACTGACATGCCAGTGTTGGTCAACCAACAAGAACTTATGAATGGCAAGAGAGATCCATACTTGATAATGATGATATATATCATCATCAAGGTGCCCGTGGTGTAGTCGTTATCGTCGTAGGAAATGAACACGGCGACACGAGTTCAAATCCTGGACGAGACTGATTGCATTTCACATAGCACTAATACCCTTGGGAAAGGTATGAATCCAATTATTCTCCCTCCAGCTATGGGTAAATAGTAGGACAGACTAGGTTCTTCAGCCTTGGTTAGGCAACTAGTCTAGGAGAAGGAAAACTCTGAATTCAAACCTGTTAAACTCTGCTTAAAAATTGACCTTGTGTCATATCCTGCCTGAGCGGAGGGGTTGGTAAATAGTATCAAGTCATGCTGCCAGTTCAGATTTCCAAGTCACTATCATTCATTACTCTCAGCAGATCTTCAAAACTACCTCTTGTGTTTGCACAGAGCTAGTGCAAAGTTCTTGCTGGACAACCAGCCCTTGTTTCTCTAGCAGTGTCCCACACATCTTGTTCATCTTACTTGGATAGTTTTTAAGATGGGTAGTAAGTTTCTAGCAACAATATGGTTTCCTGCAGCATAATGTTTATTTTTAGTCACCCCTCTTAATGAGAGCCCCCCCGCTACTTTTTTATATTAAAACCTTTTCCTGAATCCAAGAAAGTATTCATACCAAATTTAGTAGCTTCATGTCAAACTGTTTGGCTGACAATAGACAAATAAACTCTTTTTAATTATCAATATAGAAATACAATCAATATCAACTTTAAGATTTTTCGAGAAGGTAGCACTGGAAATGATAGCCAACAAAATTTACTGAATAAAAATTTATAATTCAGTTCTTTTTCAACCGATATGCTTGAAATAAAAATAAACAATGTATTAATCCCAATAATATTTAAGAACAATAGTAATGTAAAGAATAGTCACAAAACCTACATTTCATACAACCTTTACAGACAATTTAAATAAATACTGGTTAAAGATAGAATTTTAAAAAATAGACAAATGTCATAGGAAAAGAGATGTATTATTAGTATCTGATATACAGATGGAGTCAAAAATCACCTTTCTTATTTAGTTATATGAAAGGAAATTTGGGGCTCCAATTTGAAGTCCTTGTAATGCTGAGATGAAAAATCAAGTAGTAATAAAATATCTTGATATATAAAAAATTCTCTGGGTCATTGGATTTTGTCAAGCTTTACGTTTCAATTAAATTTAATTTAATTAAAACATTTATTTGATAAAAAATTTCAGAAGTGTTCAATAATAATCTAAGAAATCAAAACAGAAAAATTTCTCAAGAGATTTTATCTTTTATAATTTTCAGATTCAGGTTAATTTTTCTATTTCATTTGAAGGTTCAAATAAAATTTCAACTGATTTAATTTCTCCTGAGAATTATATAAATGTAAATATCCTTAGTGTATAAAAAATAATTTCAAAATTTTTTAAAAAGTAGTTTTGATTAACTTGACAAATGTATTTTCAAAAAATTACAAAATACTCTTTTCATAGGTAAATTTCTTGGAAGGGTACCTACAAAGAAAATATTCCAATTCAGTAGCTGATACTCCTATGGGTGATTTCGGTGAACTCAATAGACCACAACCTCTGGAAGAAACATTTGAAGAAGTAAATGATTTCATTCAAAAGGCTAGAGCTAAGAGCACACCAGGTATCAATGGTATCATGTATAAACTGTATAAAAGATGCCTTAAAGTTTTGGCATCTCTTTGGAAATTCCTACAAGTCACACATATTAAAAAATTAATTGCAGAGGATTAGGGATTAGCAGATGGAATATATATACCAAAAGAAAAGAACTCTAAACATCTGGAACAATTTCAACCAATTTCATTGCTCAATGTAGAGGGGAAAATCTTTTTCAGCGTCATTGCTAAGAGAATGATGAGGTTCATATTGAACAATTAATTTATCAATATCTCAATTCAAAAAGCAGAAATTCCTAGTTTTCCAGGTTGCATCGAACATGTATCCAAATAAAAGCAGCCCGAGATAACAAATCAGCTGAACTTCATGTCATTTGGTTAGACCTTGAAAATGCATATGGTTTAGTAAGGCACCCACTTATCGAGAAAGCAATGGATTTCTTTTGGATCCCAGAAAACATTAGAAAGCTTATATCAGAATACTATAAATGTACATACATGAGATTTTCTAATGCTAAATATTCCTTTAATTGGCAGAAATTGAACATTGGTATAATGATGGGATGTGTTATCTCTTCATTAATTTTCATTTTGGTGATGGAGATGTTGCTACGCAGTACTGAAGATACCACAGTAAGAAAACTGTCCCATCCATGAAGGCTTTTATGGATGACAAGAGTGCAGGAGCTTTTCAAGTGGGCAGTAATGAAGATAAAGCCTTCTAAAAGCAGCAGTCTATCCATAATCAAAGGAAGATGCAAAAAAATTAAATTTGCTATCAATGATAACATAATCCCCACAATAAGTGAAAAAAGTGTAAAAAGCCTCGGTTGCTGCTATTCCCTTCCACTTACTGATCATCATTGGTGGCAAAATCTTTTAAAACAATTAAAAGATGGATTAGTCTCCATTGATAAATGTGACCTCATTGCAAAAGATAAACTGTGGTGTGTTTATTTTGGTTTAATACAAAGATTAGTATGGCCTATGTAAATATATGAGGTATCACTTTTGAGAATTGAAAAAATGGAGCGCTTAATCAGTAAGTGTCTAAAGAAATAGTTGGGAGTTCCTAAATCCTTAACAAATGTAGCATTATACAGTTCATCAACAAAACTGAAACTACCCACGAAGTCACTTGTTGAGGAATTTAAATTAGGTAAAGCACAACTTTTCCAAATATTGCACAACTCTGTGGACCCATTTGTGCAAAGTGCACAACCTGCCATGATAACAGGTCGGAAATGGGACGCTAAGTGGAGATGGCAGAATCTTCCCTCAAAAGGAAAGAAGTAATCGGCTTTGTGACAACTGGGAGAGCCTGACTTGGTCTTCACTCACAACGGTGGTGGTCAAAAGAGACCGCAAAAAATAAATGAAGAATAGCTTTGAAAGAGATTCACCATTTTGAGGAAAGCAAACATCTCGCTATAGCTGTGGTGCAACCCAAACAAGGTGCATGGACAAGGTGGAAAAACACTTAGGACAGGACCATCACATGGAGCAACATCAAGAAAATGGAGCCAAAACAATTAAGTTTCCTCATTAACTGGATGTCAGTATTCCATAAGAAGTTATATGTGGAGACAAAATGAAATCTTAGGGATTGTCACTGAGATTGCAAAAATGTGTTGTGAAACTGTAAATAAAATTTCATGTATAAAAACAAGTATACAGTTTATTAAAGAAGGAAATGTTCTGAAAACTCCACATAGAAATAGGCACAAATCAACATTGCTTGATGGTTGCATGGACTGGCATGTTATTGCTGACGTTGATCAGCAACTCGCTTTTCCAATGGAAATAACATCAACTTGTCAGTGTCCAGATCTCATCATTTGGTCAGTTAATTCAAAGAAAGTTATCATTGCTGAATTAACAATCCCTTTTTAGGTCAACATTGACTGGGCACATTGTAATATAATGGCCAAGGGATTTCATTTTATATATCTTGCCTTTCGGTTTAGTTAGGCTGAGAACCTTTCGCTTAGCACATGGGCTAGTTAGGTGCAACATGAGTGCAGGTGTTCACGCATGCACGGGGAGGGTGTGTCATTCAGAGATGTCACAATAGAAATACCAGATAGGGGGATGTGAATGACATCACGCACTGGAAGTGTGGGCTGAGATTTGCGAAAAGTCAGTTAGTTGAGTTCCTGCCTCCAAACGAAAGAGTTGAGTTTTAGCGTCCGAAGAAGACAGTTAACTTTCGGAGCTCGCTGAGGCCTTGTGGCGGGTGCCACACGTAGTGGTAGTGGTGGTGGTGGGAGATGGAAAAGTCAGTATACAAAGATGGTATCTCTCTCCTTATGTCGAAAAACCTTTAAACTCAAAGGTAATAAAAAGTTTCGTACCTGAACTAAGAAGTGATAAGTGTTTTTGTATTTCGGGATTCCTATGTTATCTATATATGTGCATTATGAATATTCTATGTACATTTCACATATTCATATCTGGATATGCTACAACATCAGCATAAATTGGAAAAATACAAAGACCTGCGGGAGCAGTTTGTTAAGAATAGCTGGTCAACAAACATATTTCCTCTTGAGATTGGATGTCGAAGTTTTATTTTGAACTCAACCTCTACATTTTGAACCAAGCTCGGACTTTCACTAGCAGAGAAGAGGGAGTATATAAAAAAGATCCAAAACAAGACTGTAACTGCATCTGAGCAAATATGACATTTATAAATAACAAACACCATCCAATAAAGTCTGATAGTATTGTGAGATACTGCTGGGGCACCTTGGGTTAGTGGTAATGATGCTTCAGCCTCAGAACCATACCTGAACCCATGGTCATCATCAAAGGAAGACTTTATTGGAAGCAAAACTGCTATTTATACAGCAGTTTTTGTTATATAATCTCTGAAGTCAATTGATAATATTTTGGGGAGATGTTAAAAATCTGGATATTTTTTAACACCTAAACTTTTTCTTATATATTGTAGTGATATAAACAATGAGAATGTTTCTCATTAGCATATGTGAGTATATATCCTCCATATTAGAGAACATTGGAAATAACAGGGGATGGTCACAACCACGACAAGGCTTAGTGAGGACCCTTGATTACTATACATCATAACATATACATTATTATTTCACACTATTTTGTAAAGAGTAAACTTTTCAAATACAATCTCTCTGGTTCATTATAGTAGGCACATCATTTTTATATCAGAATTTTCTCCAATCTTTCTTTTTTACTAATTGAAGAAAGTTTATACTATCATTTAATTTTACATATGGTTTGGGTATTTTTTGTCACATTTTCTAATCAAACATCCATAGAGGTGCTATCAATTTGAGTTAAGATGATTTTTGCCTTGCACTACTAAAGCTGAAATCATCTTGAATTACTAAATTGGTAAACTTAGGCTCACTTAAAAGGGAACCATAAACTATAAGGTCATGTGCTAGTTTTACTGAAGAGTTTCTATCCCATAAGATGTCCACTTTTTCCACTGTTGGAATCAATGTCTTCAATGGTTGAATAGTTCTCTGCTGGTTAATGACTTTTTTAAATAGATTGCAAGATTTTAATAATGAAACTAATTTAATATTAAACAGAATATATAAATTAATATTAAATAACATTAGCATATTATTTAGTATTACAACCTGCTATAGACAAAATTAATAAAAAGTATTAACATATATTGCAATTGATTATTAATTATAATTTTATTCTTTGAGTTTTCCCCACTAGTATTAATTGCTGGTCTTCAGTGAAGTCTAAGTGACAGCAAGTTTTTCCAGTTTTTCCAAAACATTTCGTATTCTTGCCAATCTCAGCACTGTCATGGTCAGGATGGTTTCAATTATTCCTCAGATTTCCAGTTCTCTCAGTCTCTTCTCCACGCACCTTGGGATTGTTCCATGGATCACAACTAAGATTGGTATTAATGTCTCCTTCATGTTCTATAACTTTTTCTATTTCTCTGGTAAGGTCCAGGTATTTATTTAGTTTTTTGCTTTCTTTTAGTTTAAATTTGTTGTCTGCTACAATGGCAAAGTCTACTAGCTGGTTTCTGGCTGGGATTGAGAGATCCATTCTTATCTGAAAATCACAAAGAATTTTGTGTCTCACATTTTCCATTCTAGTCAGTGCATATACCATATCAGTATAGTTAAAGTTTAGTTATTTACACAATTCTCAGATTGTGCTTGCACTTGTACTTCTGTGCCTGATTCCCTAAATACATTGATTTTTTGTAAGTTCTGTCAAAAAAGTAGGGTAGGTCTAATTTGTTATCTTCTCTATTCCATTTTTTTTCTGGCCTCTTGATGTATTACTACATCAGCAATCAGAAGGATTATAAACAGTATTTTGTCTATGCTCTTGATATTAGAATAGCCAACATTCAAAGGATGGCAACCAAGTCCTCCATGTTGGCCATCAAGAAAGCACTTGCCAATCATGACACTAAACTCTGCCATTTTTATTCTCACATTGATTTGAAACAAGTGTGTGTATACAAATATATATATATATATATACAGGGTGGAACGATAAAATTATTGCCCAAGAAAAGACGACATGATTCCATTTCCGTTTAATAAAAATCAGTTTTCTTTTTTTTGTTGCAGACTATCTACTAGTTGGCCAGTTGTGTACAAATCCCAAGAGTGATAGGAGCCTTCTATCATGTCTGAAAGTGACACAATGTTCAATGAGCAAGATGCGCCGCTGTACAGCTCATGCTATCTACCGATCCAAGTTATGACAACAGCACCCTCAAAATGCAAATCCGGACGGTTCAACATGCCCAGGGTGATGAAAACAAAGTTTCCGGCTACGGTTATAGTCTTTGGTGTGGTTTCAAGTGAGGGCCACATCATGCCACCTCACATCTTCAAAGTCGGCTTGAAAGTCAACACCAAAGTGTACCTGTATGTGCTGAAGAGTGTGGTGATCCCCTGGTGCAATCAGGTGGCCGGTGGCAGACCCTGGGTGTGGAAGTAGGACTCGGCGCCGGCCCACAAGTCCAAAGAGACCCAGGCTTGGCTTCAGAAGAAGTGCTACAATTTTGTACCCTTCTCTCAGTGACCCCCCTCCTCTACCAACCTGAACTCGCTAGACTACTTCGTTTGGTCATACGTCAAGAGCATCACCAACATGACCTCCCATAACACCAAAGCCAACCTGATCGCCACCATCTGCCGAGTATTCGCCGAGCTCCCACCGGCGCTTGTGGAAAAGTCATGCTCCCAGTTCCGGATCCGTATCGAGGCGGTGATTGAGGCTGAAGGCAGCTACATTGAATAGATGTCAGCTCTACTACATAATCAAGTTACCTGAATTGATTTTTTCAATAAATGTTTTAAAATAAAGCTGTAGTGTTGTTTTCTTTAGGACGACAATTTTATCGTTCCACCCTGTATATATACATATATATATATATATATATATATTGATTGAAAATATTGATAATAATACCAAGTCAGTAAAACTAATAGAACACTCAATACAAAACATGTAGAACAAATATTAAAGTATTAAAGGACTCAAATATGTTAATATCCAAGTAATACTTGAGTTTCATAAGTGAACAATCACCAGAAAGAAAAAGTATGACAACTTACAAATGGAATTAATGTTATTCTATTCAACTATATTAATTAATTCAGCTACAGTTCTATTTTAGAAAGCTTTTCAAAAATAGCTTCATTAAATCAAATAAACATTGTTCCGAAAATTCATTTACTAATTTTCATACATCTAACTCATAATAGAAGTAATTGATAACACTATAGGAAAACTATGCGTTTTAAATGTAAAGGCACGCTTACTCTACTATAAAGCCAATTTGATATTAGCCTATCCAGATGTCAGCGAACAAGGCAGAATGTTTTTGAATATCTTCTATCGAATAATTTAAAAATTCGTAAAGAAAGCCCTAACAGTAGTTTAGAAGAAAAAGAAAAAGCCTAGAATGCCTAATGCTACCACAGCCCCCCCCCCAAGAGAAAGGGGAAAAGAGACCCCCCCCAAAAAAAAACGAATTCTCCCCTCCACCCCAGTAGACCGCCCCCAAAGCTACCTAAAATTTCAGTAGTAAATAAAAGTCCAAACGAAGAAGAAGCATTTGAACTCAGGAGCCAAGTGGAAGAAATATGTCAATATTGGTCAGTATGTCTTTAAGTCCTATCAATTTAAAATGCTGAATTTTACAAAATGTTATGCTGTATTTTGTTTGTGAAATAATGCTTAAACTATGCGTTTTAAATGTAAAGGCACGCTTACTCTACTATAAAGCCAATTTGATATTAGCCTATCCACATGTCAGCGAACAAGGCAGAATGTTTTTGAATATCTTCTATCGAATAATTTAAAAATTCGTAAAGAAAGCTCTAACAGTAGTTTAGAAGAAAAAGAAAAAGCCTAGAACGCCTAATGCTACCACAGCCCCCCCCCCCGAGAAAGAGGAAAAAAAAAAAAAAAAGAAAATAAAGCTCTATAATTCCTGATGCCTGCTAGGTCCCCAACTGTAGGAAAAAAAACAAAAAAAACAAAAAATGAAAAACCCAGGAAAAGTCCCAATACAGCAAAAAAAAAAAAAAAGTATAAGTCAGTACTAGTGAAAGTCATACGAAAGTACCTTAATGTTGGACTTTAACTAAGTTAAAACTTAAAACAAATTTACCCCCCCGCCTTTTTTTTTTTTTTTTTTTATTATGTACACATGGGAAGCAGCATGATGTACGTAAAGGTATTTGAATAAACCCATGGACGACCAAACTCAATACCCAAATGGGTCCTGGACGAGAGTTTGACGACTTTTCGCTCAGGATCGCCAGTTCGATCGGGAAACTACTGCTGCTCCTCTATAAGAGTGGCTTCTATAGAAGAGAATAAAACAGCCATCGAAAGATAACCATGACCCACACTCAAACCACTTACACAAACCGCATCGCTCTTCGCGCGGGTAAAAAAGGGGCACGTCCTGCTGAGGTTGGAGCCCTGGCCTCGGTGTTCGAAAAATCAGCTACAGAGCTCAAACAATCAAAACTACTAAAATGCAAGCAAACACTACAAATAGCCACATTTAACGTAAGAACCTTAAATAGAATAGGACAACTCCCAGAGCTAATCGCATCGGCCGAAGAACATAAGATAGACATAATATGCATACAAGAACACAGATACACGCACACAGAAGATATCAAATATCACGAAACTGGCAATGGCTGGTCGCTCGCCACTGTATCCGCATGGAAAAACTCTGTCAACGCCGCAGTAGGAGGGGTAGGATTGCTTATAGGACCTAGAGCACTAAAAACGCTTAATAGCGTTGAGAAAATACAACCTAGAATGATGGCAGCTACATTTAACGGAAACCCCAGAGCAACAATCATCTCATGCTACAGCCCCACCAATGGTAGTGAAGAAAATGAAATAGTCACCTTCTACGATGAGTTTTCCTCATTAGTGCGTAGCATCCCGAAACACAACATGTTAGTCATTGGCGGAGACATGAATGCACAAATCGGGAAAAACCGAAACAACAAATACAGCCTCCACAACACGTCAAATAGAAATGGGCAACTTCTAACAGATTTCATGATAGAAAATAGATTAGCATGCCTCAATACAAACTACCAAAAAAGAGAGGGCAAACTATGGACATACACGTACGCAAACAATACTAAAGCACAGATAGACTACGTCCTTATAAACAAGAAATGGAAGAATAGTGCATTGAATTGCGAGGCATACTCCTCTTTTGAGGGTGTGTCCACCGATCACCGAATAGTCACGGCGAAAATACGGTTACGCCTACGAAAAAACGCCAAACGAACAGCGACCACCAAACACTATGACTGGGCCCTATTAAACAACAAAGACGTAAGAGATAAATACGTATTAGAATTAAGAAACAGATTCGAAACACTACAAGAAAAGACGGAAAAAAGTACACCAAACGACGAATACGAAAATTTCGTCAATGCACACCTCGAGGCAGCAGCAAAATACATTCCAACAAAAATTAAAACTAAATATAGAGTCCCATGGGAAACTTTAGCGGTGAGAGAAAAACGTGCACTAGTGAAAACAGCCTCCAAAAACTATCGAAAAAACCCAACAAACACAAATGCCTTAAAACTAAAAACGGCACAATATCAATTAGCAGGCATATATATAAAGGAACAGACAGAATACATTCAAAATCAGATAGATAAGATTAGAGACTCGGTGGAAGATAGACAATCTAGAATTGCCTGGCAAACAATAAACGAAGTGAGCAGAAGAAAGAACACAGCCAAAGCAAAACTTAAAGCAGCAAACCAACAAGAAAGAATAAAACTGTGGAAACAGCACTTCGAAAACTTACTTGGAAACCCACCAAAAATAACGCATGAACCAATCACCAGAATAATTAGCAAACAATTAGACATTAAACTTGGACCGTTCACACAAGAAGAACTCGACTCGGTTCTCAGAAAAATTAAAAATAGGAAAGCTGCAGGGCTGGACGAAATTCCCCCGGAAGTATGGAAGACCAGACAATTCGACGACATACTGCTCCGACACTGCAACGCAGTATACAATCAAAATCCGATAGATAGATGGATGAAGGGATGCATACTCCCCTTCCCTAAAAAGGGGGACCTTGGATTAGCCAAAAACTACCGAGGCATAACACTTACATCCATAGCTGCCAAAATCTACAATGCCCTACTACAAAACCGAATAGAACCCAAAATCGACAACATACTTAGAAAAAACCAAAATGGCTTCCGAAGAAATAGATCCACGACCTCACAAATATTAACCATCCGCAGAATCCTTGAAGGTGTACGGGCAAAGAACCTACAAGCGACATTAATATTTGTCGACTTTACCAAGGCTTTCGACTCCATTCACAGAGGAAAGATGGAACAAATCCTACTAGCGTACGGCATACCTAAAGAAACCGTAGCGGCAATAACGATTCTCTATAGAAACACTAAAGTAAAAGTACGATCACCAGATGGAGACACAGAATACTTCGACATTGTAGCAGGAGTACTACAAGGGGACACGCTGGCTCCGTACCTCTTTATCATTTGTCTAGACTACGTACTTAGAACATCGATTGACAAAATCAAAGAGAATGGCTTCGAACTGACGAAGAAAAGAAGCAGAAGATACCCCGCAACAACAATTACCGATGCCGACTACGCCGATGACATAGCGATACTGGCAAATACACCTGACCAAGCCGAAACACTTCTGCATAGTTTGGAACGAACAGCAGCAAGCATAGGCCTCCATGTTAATGCACACAAAACGGAATATATGTGCTATAACCAAACGGGGGACATCTCCACTCTAGAAGGAACCCCTCTTAAACTAGTAGACAAATTCACGTACCTAGGAAGCAGCGTCGAATCAACCGAAAAGGACATCGAAACGAGGTTAACGAAAGCATGGACAGCTATCAATAGGCTATCGACTATATGGAAATCAGACCTAACCGATAAAATGAAACGCAGTTTCTTCCAGGCAGCTGTCACATCGATACTGCTATATGGATGCACTACATGGACGCTAACAAAATGGCTGGAGAAGAAACTAGATGGCAATTACACAAGAATGCTGCGTGCAATCCTGAACAAGTCCTGGCAGCAACAACCCACAAGACACCAACTGTACGGCCACCTGCCCCCTATCACGAAAACTATTCAAGTTAGACGAACCAGACATGCAGGACATTGCTGGAGAAGCAGAGATGAACTCATAAGAGATGTACTCTTATGGATCCCAACACATGGCCGCGCAAAAGCAGGACGACCAGCTCGAACATACATTCAGCAGCTATGTGAGGATACAGGTTGTTGTCCTGAAGACCTACCTAGGGCGATGAACGATAGGGAGGAGTGGCGAGAGAGGGTCAGGGATATCCGTGCTGCCAGCACAATATGATGATGATGATGATAGGAAAAGTATCCTTACATTGAATAGAATGGCACTTATAATACTATTGTCTACATCCAACTAACATTTCTTTATTGTGCTATCTCCAAGATGAATTATAATATCATTGTATACTAATGAGATGAAAATAATAAATACAAATTATTTTTTCTTTTGCATTTTTCTAAAGATGAATCCAATTTTTTTCTCAACATTTTAGCATCAATTTTTTTTATCCGTTTAGATGACTTTAAAACTTAGCATCAACACCAAATATCTTCTACTAGACCCCAAAAAGTTCAAGTAAGCAAGGCAAAAGTCAATTCTGCCAAATCAAAAATGACAAATTATTTGAGCAGGCTAAATCCTCTTTAAAATCATTGCTCTATTTATTTATCAATTTCACTTTTTGACTCATTTTTTTGGCATCCATCATATTTTTAATTAAGGAAATGCAAGGAATTCTGAGTAACTTATGTAAATTTATTTTTGTCTCAAATACTTAAATAATTAAAATATTTCAAGATATTTGAAAGTATTCAAGAACAAAAAGACAAAGGGATTATTGAAATAAAATCATAAATTCATGATAATTTTTGATAATTATAATAATATGACAACAGGAAAAAATACATTGAAAGATCAAAATATCAAGACCTGCTAATAATAGTATGGACCTAATAAAATATCAATTTCAAATACTTTGTAGTAGTATCCTACACACTCCCTGGGCAAGCATGGACTAGCCCAAAATTTTTTATTTAACCAACATTCTGTTTTGTTGAATAAAGCTTAGTACATTTACAGTTGTTCTGAGTTCTGTTTTATTCAACAAAACAAAAGCATGGAAACCGTATAGAAGCTCAAATGTCTAGATATAGAACCCAGTTCTCCAACAGCTGCCAGAGATTACCGCCATTGGTGAACTATCCTACAGAATTATATAGAATATTTCCCTGACAAAATACCAAACAAATACCAGGCCCACCAGAAAAACTGGATGCCATTTTCATAAAAACATCCAATGAAGTGAATTGGATTACCATGACCAGAAAATCTGGCAAACACTTGTGCACGACATACAGAAACACTAAACAGCTGTTTCGACCTTATTAGGTCTCATCAGCAGTGTATATTGTGATCTCCCCCACTGGAGATCAAACCAGCAACCACAGAATGTAGAGCCAAAACTCTACACTGAGCCACCAGTCCACATCGCACCCAAGTGATGCCAAACCAACTAATCATGGTAATTGCACGGCCAATTAACCTGAATGCATCTTGCAAGTTACATCCATACTCTTTACAGGGCCATGTCTTCCCAGGAGGACTAGAAATACGTATCCGCGTAATTATTATAACCTCAAGGGCAAGGATATAAATGTAAATTTTTTTTTTTAAGTAGAAGAATTATATTGTGAATTGAATTACCATGACCAGAAAATCTGGCGAACACTTAACATGACTAGTTAATTCGGTTTCACTTGTGTGTGATGTGGAATAGTGGATTAGTGGTAGAGTTTCGGCTCTGCATTTTGTGGTCACTGGTTTGATCTCCAGTGGGGGTGATCACAGTATACATTGCTGATGAGACCTAATAAGATTGAAACAGCTGTCCAGTGTTTCCATATGTCACGTGCAAGTGTTCATCGGATTTTCTGGTCATGGTAATTCAATTCACAATATAATTCCTCTATTTAAAAAGAGAAAATGTATACCCAATGATGTATTTGCAAGACATTTGTTGGCTATGTGACGACAGAAGCCAGGAGAGTCACTGGATGAATTTTTTAGAGAATTAGATGCTTTCATCTCCGGCTTGAGCTCACATTCCATACGACAGCTGCTATTAGAAAAAAAAACCTTGGACTTACAAACAGCATACATGCAAACTTCAGCTCTGGATTTAGCACAACAAAATAACGAGTTGTAAACTACTCCGGAAGCCCAACTGGCAACATTAGTCAACCCAGAGCTTCCAGAAGTAGTTTATGAACCCTCAGTCAAATTTGAATAACAAGCTATAGCCATGGCTTACCAAGCTAAATGTAAATGCTTCTTTTGTGGGTTCCCTTATCATTCACGGGATCACTGTCCTGCTCATGTAGCTACTTGTAAAAAATGCTCAAAGGAAAGACATTATGCTCGCACATGTTGGTCCAAAACTTTCTTGGCAACAATGGCAAATCCTTATGTACTAACCATGTGCGCTAATGTACCACGAAAACTCCACTCCTCCGCAACATCTGTAGTACTTAACAAAATTCAACTGAGTGCTCTACTTGATTCCTGTAGTACTGATAGCTACATCAGCGACAGAGTAGCACGAGAATTAAAGTTGGAAATTCACCCCGCTTATAAAAGTATTTAGGTTCAAAAAACTTTAAACACGATCTTAAGGGGATATGTAGTTGTAAATTTACCTCTTAATGGCCTTAATACCTTAATGGCCAGTCATATGTTGCTACCTGTCTTGGTGTCCTGGAGAATTTATGTTCTGATGTGATACTTAACCAAGATTTTCAATGCCAGCATCAGAAAATAACATTTAAATATTACCTGAAATAACTGTGTCCTCGTGGTGTAATGGTTAAAGCGATGAACTGCGGAATCGTAGTACGCGAGTTCGTACTCCAGTCACGCTATTACGTTCACTTTCGGGCAAATACCCTTGGGAAAGGTATGAACCCCCTTGTTCTCCCTCCAGCTATGGGTAAATAGTAGGACGGACTAGGTTCTTCAGCCTTGGTGAGGCAACTAGTCTAGGAGAAGGAAAACTCTGAATTCAAACCTGTTAAACTCCGCTTAAAAATTGACCTTGTGTCATATCCTGCCCGAGCGGAGGGGTTGGTAAATAGTACCTGAAATAACTGTGGACAATAATATTCATCAATTTTACACATTAAATGCAGCGGTGATGGAGGAGCCTTCC